>VZTF01003499.1:1105805-1143226 GCA_013397755.1 Cnemophilus loriae | reverse complement strand
AGCCCTGGTTAACGAGGGGTGCTGAGCCCCCAGCCCTGGTTAGCGGGGGATGCTGAGCTCTCTGCCCCGGTTAACGAGGGGTGCTGAGCCCCCAGCCCCAGATAACGGGGGATGCTGAGCCCCCAGCCCGAGTTAATGGGGGATGCTGAGCCCCCAGCCCCAGTTAACGAGGGGTGCTGAGCCCCCAGCCCTGGCTAACGGGGGATGCTGAGTCCGCTGCCCTGGATAACGAGGGGCTGACCCCGCCGCCCCTTTGGGTAACAGGGCCGCAGGTGATGATTCCCGGCAGGTCCTCATACCGCCCTCAGGAACGTGTCGGAGCATCGCCACGAGATGCTCTGGTGTCGTAACTTGAGTGGGTTTCTTTGGCGTGTGATTTCCGTTCCTGTGCAGTAACTCGGTTCACTAAGGGGAAAACTACGCAAATAATGAAAAGCAGAGTCAACAGAAGTAATCCCTGGGGCATTGCAGCAGTAAACGAAAACAAGAAGAACTTAGGGATTGGTTTTTGACACTACTGTGGCTTTTCACCGCAGCCAAATCCTGTGCAGGTGTGACTGGAGGAAGTGGTAGAGGTCCTCAGGTGGGGCAATGAGTTGTACTGAATTTTTACTTCTTGGTATCGTTATTGACATAGGTTTTGGCCTTCCAGTTAGGAGGTGTCAGTGTGTGATGTGGGTCAGGACATTTTGGAGACGATGCACTGAGCACAGCTGACGGTTTCACTCACTGGAACCTGATACGTTTTCCTGTTACTTCCATTGTTCGGAAACACGCAACGGAAAAGTCTTGATTTATTTTATGCTTTTCTCATTTGCAGCCAGAGAAGGAAATGTATTTATAAGATTGCTTTGTGTTACGAAGCCTTTGGCTGGGTAATTTGAGTTGTTGTATAAATAACAGTGTATCTCTTTGGGCCTCATGCCCAATGGCACATGCTGGTTCCGGTATCCGCGGAGAGGATCCACATTTCAGTTGTAACTATGTTAGTTATTAATACCTTGCCTTGGTGACGTCCATGCCAATCTTGTCCCTGCAAGCCTTTCCCAAACATGCTGCTGAGGCGGTTTCACCTGCAGCTCTCATGTGATCACAATACAATGTGGAGTAAATGGCATTAGATGTAGTTCTGTTTATTGGATGTCGTAATTTTGGGTATTTCCCATGTGAAATGCTCTGAGAAGCATCTGTGAAGACATCTAGTTCTCATTGAAATTGACATTTTGTTTTCAGTCAGGGCACATTTTTGCTGTTTGACAGTGATGTGCTCCTTTGGATTGTGGAGTCTTTGCACAAGGAAATAAATCACAAATGAACCGTGTGCCACACCTCAAGCTGTAACGAGAACTTTCCCCTTCCATGTTAGCCTCCAGCACTGAGTGTATGTTATAAATTCTTAATACAGTCTGATGATCCAAGTGATAATTTCTTGCTAAAGTAATGGTAACTGTTCCAGTTAGCCTTAAAGGCATTGAAGGCTGATTCAATTAAGTTTTTTATGTTTTAATAGTCTTTCTCCTTGTGGTTCGTTTCTTAAAGAGGTTACTCAAGAACATTTGCATTTTTTTATTGCCTGCCTTGATTTGCCCACCACAGCAGGCTATAAATCCAAGGTGTGGGCCTGCCTGCCTTTTAGCTCAGGAGAAAATTCCAGTGGCATGTTTAGGGATACTGTCAGCCATCACTTAGTGTGGGGTCAAGCCTTTGTTTTCAGCCTGTGGGGTGGGCAGGGATGGAATCACCTGCAGGAGCTGCAGTGACCTGCTCTGCACCACCTAAAGTCCCACTCGAGTGCTTTGAGCTGGTTGCTCTCAGGATGCAGTGTCAGTGAGCCTCACTGAGAAATCGGGCGAGAATTGCCTCTCGATGGAGTTATCCAAGTGCCATGATGAGATGGTTCAGAACTAGCTCATCCCACAAATGCCAGGCATGTTTCTTGTATCTCATATAGTTTTCCACAGGACAGCATCTCTCTCGCTTCTTGTATTGTGAAAAACAACACATTGGTGCTAAATAAAGCATCCTCTTTGCTCAGTCTTGAAATTTGACATCGTTTGAAGTGTGACTTCTACTTGGAATTCAGTATGAAATCCGGAGTAGGAATGTGATGTTTGTGAGTGCTGGGTGTCCCCGTGGGACATCCCTGCTTGGCAGCAGGCTCCCGGCAGCCCCTTAGAAGTCTTAGCTGGCAGGAAAAGAAACTTCCTGTAGCTCTGTGAGTGCCTCCCAGCCCACATTTTGTCCTGGCTTTAGCTGGGTAGCTTTTGAAACCACCAGCTCGTTATTTGATCCCAGAGATACCTTCAGCTGGTGTCTTCTCCTGACGGAGAAATAAGGCATGAGGAGTTTCTGGCCAAGAAATCCTTTATGGAGGCTTTATTTCGCGTGCAACTAATCTTGTACCGCATCTTATCCAACTTCCCAGATCCAGCAGGTCTGAGAATTGTGGTTTCCTTAGATCTGCACCTGTGACAGCTGGAACAGAACCCAGATTCTAACGATGCTGTCCCAGGGCTGGCAGGCTGTGGGGTATTTGCATTTTACTCCTTACACAAGTGCTCCTCTGACTTCGCAGAAAACGAAGGAACAGGATTTCCACTGCTGCCTGTGAGACACTCTGCTAGAAAAACCCGGGGGAGAGAAAGGCATTTGAGAATTGAAAATTAAATGTTGGCACACTTCTGCATAAATGCTACTTGGGCAGCATTCTGCCCTCAGCTGTCTTGCACAACTTAGAGAGACAGGTGAAAATCAAAGCAGAATTTGGCTTTTAATTTGGCTTCTGATCTAAACCTAATGCTTTTGGCCAGAGGAGCAGTGCTAACAGTGACTTATTTCAAGGAATATTCAACATAAATACCCAATTTAGGCACTTTAACAGGTACTCTTGCGTTTAAAAAAGTGAAAATTTCTGCTCTTTTGTAGATGATACTGATACTGGCCTCGGTGTGTGTGGATGGATCCTGGTGATCACCTCGCTTGTTTTCACTGTTCTTACATTTCCTATCTCTATCTGGATGTGCATAAAGGTAAAATCGTTCACTGCTAAGTTGGATTAAAACTTCAAGCAACGCAGAGTGGTTATTATTGTTCTCAATTGGATTTGCTTGTTCTAAACACAAATCACTCCAACTCTGTTCTTTCTTGAGCTATAGCAGACAGTAGACAGCAGACCCCAGCACTTCGGGGCATTCATCTTCAAACCAAAAAATAAAAGTGCTATTACAACATTTGGTCAAAATAATTCCTGCATTGACGTCTTTACTGCGTCTGCCCAGTCGTCATTGATAAATAAGCTCATTTGAAAGATCAGAATAATTGCAAGAACCCACAACTGCTCTTAGAGAACTGATTTTTTTTTAAGGAGATCTCTCCCTGTATATCACATGTCTAAATATGAAGTATGTAAATGGAAATCTGTAATTATGTACATAGATGTGGCTGCATGTGACACATTTGAAGACACGGTGTCGTCTGTGATCACTCTGAGGTTGATGTTTGCGGTTTCCAGACAGGAGGAGTTATTTCCTCCTGGCCTGGCTGATGTGTGGCATCAGAATTGGAGCTGGAAAAATCCCTGCTGGGTCACAGATGCTGCACTTTGTTGTGTTGTTGCCAGGATATTCCTGACGGCTGCTGCTGGTGCCTGGACCTGCCCAGGTGCCATCCTGTTGAGAGTCTGAGGAATATTTCTCGTGGACTATTGTCCTGATTTTTCCTTTTGCTCTTTGCTTTTTGACAATAAAGTTTATGCTAGAATTCTCCAAAGCAGCCAGTGGAGAAATGTGTGTTAGATTTGAGACTCAAGACTGTCTTAGGCTGGTGTTTACATAATTTGGAAGCCATCACGTGGCTTCTGGAAAGCCATGCGTGACATCCAACAATCTGTTACAGATTATCAAGGAATACGAGCGAGCCATCATCTTCAGACTTGGACGCATCCTGAAAGGGGGAGCAAAGGGACCAGGTATGTCCTGGACAGCAATTTGTTCTAATTAGTCATCAGCAAAACGATAATTGTGTAGAGACGTTGCAGCAAAGTGGCAAATGGATTTCTCAAGAATTCTGTGACTTCCAGTAAGAGGATGTGTTACAACAGGAATTGGACTTGATAAGCCTCGTGGGTCTCTTCCAGCTCTTAAAGTTCTGATTCATACTCTGGATTGAGAAGACAGCAAACTTAATTTTACCTAGCTCTCCTTTGTTAATGCACAATGTGCAAGCAGAATCGAAAGCACTAAATGTAAAGGGAGGAATAATGGCATCGAATGGGTTATTTGAAAAAGATATTTGGTGTATCATTAATCCCAATGAGTCGGAAAGCCTTGATATCCTTCAAAAGTAGCAGAAGCCAGTAGAGTATCTGATAGTTTTGAGAAGTTGCCTGTGTGTATTAGAAACTCTGAGATCTGGAAGAATGTCATTTTCAGCTGTTGCTCCTGCTGCTCAAAGTGACAGAAAGGGGCAATAGCTTCTTCCTTCACTTTCACCCAGGCTTTGCAATATTCCACACTGCTGTAAAGCTGAAACATCTCAGTGGGCCACCAGAAGAGAAGGCAGGAGGTTGATACTTGCCAGAATTAGGCCCCACAAGTAACTATGTGAGGGACATTTTTAAAAGTAGTTGTTAACAGTTCTGGGGTTGGTTTTTCTCCAAATATTAAAAATCTCAAAGTGATATCCAGATAAATTGAAGTTTCTCAGCATATGGTTTTGAAAATCTTACCTTGGTTTGGAAGCCACTAACAAGAGTTATGCTGCTGAGCTCCCCACGAAGAGCTGCACAGCCACAACACAAATCAGTTGGATTTTAGCTTATTGCAGTAACAAGTTTCATCTGCTTTAATGACCCATTTTCACATCGTCTTGAATGGATTTTTTGGCACAGGTTTGTTTTTTATCCTGCCTTGCACAGACAGCTTCATCAAAGTTGATATGAGAACCATCTCTTTTGATATCCCTCCTCAGGAGGTGAGTTTCCATTTGTCTTTGCATCTACTAAAATACTTGCAGAATTTTGTGCGCTTTGCTTTTCCTTCTCTCCTCTCGGTGTTGGGTAACGTGCAGTTTGAATACAGATTCCCTGTGCAGGTGCAATGTTGGGAAGAATACATATATCCCTTAGAAATATCATCCAGTAACAGAAAAGCACTGAGAGAAAACAGATGATGCTCTGAGGAGCAAATGAGATAATTGAATATTGCCTGAGAGCTGAGATGGGAGGGGTTTGCAACGAAGGCTGCTGGGCTTCATACAACATTCCCTAATTGCTTCTGGGAAGTCTGGAAGATTTCCAGGCGCAGCAGAGATCCGTCCTATGCCAATTTATCTGTATGTATAAACTGGCTCAAGTAATGGGATGAAATTGGTATCTACATCAAATGCTATTTATAGCCGCTGGGGGAATGAGTGGTCAGCTCCCTTTGCTGGGTTTGTGTGCACGTGGCTCCTGTGCCCAGCCCTGCACTGGAACATGAGGAGGGTGGTGCCACTCATGGCAGGTCCTAAAAACCAAAAAAATTACTTTGATTTCTAGTCTGATTTTCCTTGGATATTCTAACTTTGTAGCAGAATGTCTCCAATGCATTAAGCCAGCTGAACTAAGTGCTGCCAACTCGATGGATAACAAAAGGATAAAACCCAACTGTCCCTCTAAAAATAAGTTAGTGGACGATTGTATCCTGATGGTTTATAACTGTATCCCTCAAGTATCTGTGCATTTTGCAAGGCAGAGATGCTTTATGCAACCTATCCCGTGCATCTGTTTCCTGTCAGATCTGCTGGTGGGTTTGTTGCTCATCGTTAGTTGTAGATTGAGACAAATGGCAGCTGTCCTGGTACGCTCTGAAGGCTAATTGGGAGAAACCTAATCACTGGCAGGCAGAATGTGCTTGCAGCTGCTGATGTGCCATTAGTGAGGCCATCAGTAACCCGGTTTTTCTTTTGACTTGATTAAATTACGCTTGTGGATTTAGGTTTGTTTGTGTTCCGTACGTTGAGGCAGAAATCCATTTTTATTTGTACAACATGATTTCTGTGCGTGCTACTCATTCTTCAGCTTTTGTGTTATGAAAAGCCGGCTAAAAGAGGCAGTTTGGGAAGGGACTGGGCAGGTAAGTCCTGAAGGCTGAGTAACTCACACATCCCTCTCCCTTGTCAAATAACACAACAATAACACGGAATGAGGGCAGCTCTGGGCATGGCCCTGGTTCTCTGAGCTCCCCTGTGCAGTGCCACCCTCCTGTCCCAGGAGGCTGCAGTTCTGCAGCACAGTCCCCACGGCCCTGCTGTCAAGCTGCCTCACACAGCCCTGCTATAACATCACTGAAAGGCAGCATGGGGTGAAAATTAATTTCAGAGTAAATAATTTCTGCTTTTTTCTTTTTCCTGTCACTGGTATGACTTGCAGATCCCTCTGTGAATTCGAGGAAGTGGGTTAAAAATAACATTAGGGCAAAGCTAATGGAATGTACTTTTCACTGAGAAGTTCCTAATCCCATATTTAGTCTCAGCTTTGCAGAGCTGTACTGAGAGGTTAGTGAACACTGGGACACGTTCACATGCAGCACATGTGTATAAAGACCCTTGTTTTCAAGACAGTGGGAAACCAAGACTTAGTGTAGTAAAACAAATACGTGATTGTCGTAATAACTAACCTTGTATTTATGGAATATTCTGATCTTTCCCCACGGCTTTTCAGATCCTGACCAAGGACTCGGTGACCATTAACGTGGATGGAGTGGTTTATTACAGGGTGCAGAACGCCACCCTGGCTGTGGCAAACATCACCAACGCCGACTCTGCCACCCGGCTCCTGGCACAGACCACCCTGAGGAATGTCCTGGGCACCAAAAACCTCTCTGAGATCCTCTCTGACCGTGAGGAAATTGCACACAGCATGCAGGTATGAGCAGCTTGGAGCAATCCATCAAACAGCAGGTTAAGCAGCAATCCCATGGGTAACTTAAAGGTGTGGATTTATTTTGCTCTCTAAATGATAAGTTGTGATTTGGAGCTGTAGGCAAAGCCCTGACAAGATCTCTTGGGAGGACACTCTGTAAAATAAAAATGAGGGACTAAAGCACTAATGGCCAGTGGGGCTGGCAAGTGGGAACGAGGGATACAGGAAAGGAGGACTTCCCTGGATCCTTGTGTCAGTACTTCACTGTTGAAGGAAACTGTAACACAGAATTCCTTCAATATATTAATCAAGCTCTGGGGGGTTTTGTTAGTTTAAAACAGTTGTGCTCTTATAGCTATCAAATCATAATACAAATACTAAAGCCCTGAAAGTCTGAGAATTTGAAGATAATTCATTTGGTTTATCGGTCATTCTTCAGATTTGGGCATTGGTTTGAGCCAGGTGTGTGGCTTCACTTACCTGTCCTGCCTTCTGTAGGCCACACTTGATGAGGCAACCGACGATTGGGGCATTAAGGTGGAACGTGTGGAGATCAAGGATGTGAAGTTACCTGTCCAGCTGCAGAGAGCCATGGCTGCAGAAGCAGAGGCTGCCCGGGAGGCAAGAGCCAAGGTAATGACATCAGCCTGGGGGTTGGATTTGGTTTTTCCCCAGTTAGAAATACATCATTCCCTCTCAAGCCCGTGTAGATACAAAGAAGTACAGCTTGAAGGAGAAAATATTTTTGGCTATCTGTGGGGAGTGCCTCTGGTTTCAAGAGGCAGTGCTGGAAGAAGCACAAAAGCTTTTGAAGGTAGAATAAATACTTGCATTGCATTCTCCAGACCTGATGCCAGCTTTTGTGATGCTACATTCTAGATGGGAGGATACCAGGCACTGGAGCCTGGAGAACAAACAGGAGTGGCTTGTGCCTGCTGAAAGCAGGTGCCCAGGGTGGGTCACTTACCAGGGTGCTTTGGTACCTGCCTGGGGCTGAAATCCCGCTGTGGATTCCCCGTTGCTCCTGTGCAGGATGAATTCAGCCTGGCTGGTTTTGCCTCCCCAGGTGATCGCGGCTGAGGGGGAGATGAACGCGTCCAGGGCCCTGAAGGAGGCGTCCATGGTGATCACGGAGTCTCCCGCTGCTCTCCAGCTCCGCTACCTGCAGACCCTGACCACCATCGCGGCCGAGAAGAATTCCACCATCGTCTTCCCCCTGCCCATAAACATCCTGCAGGGCCTCCTAGGTGGGAAGGAGTAGGGAGGCTGGGAGGAGTGAGCTCGGGGTCAGCCCATGTTTGCAGCACTGAATTCCCTGTGTAGTGTAGCTTGTGGCAGTGTTAGCAAAGTGGGTTTGCTGAGGAACCTTTTTGTTTTACTGAGTGTGTTATAGAACTTGTATGTAATGTTTGTGAATGTGGACAGTCGCAATATTTGAAGTTGAAAACCTCTCAGGAGGAGTGCAAGCAGGTTGTGATCCTAAATAACCTTTATCCATACTGTCCTGGATAGGACCCTTCTAATCCAAAACCTCCTTTTCAAATAGAATAGAAAACCAGTTGTGGTACAGGTGATCCAACATTTGGAATTATTCCTTCTACGAAACGGGTCTGTAGCCCTGCAAGGGAAGTGGAATAGTGTCCTGAGGACTCCTGAAAATCAGGCTCGTGCTCTCTAAAGCAGTCCCTATTGATGAGAAACAGTTGTTAGTGGAACTTTCTGTCTGTTCTGCCACCCAGGAATGGCACAAACATGCCGTAGTTATGGATACAGCGTGCTTGTGGTCACCGATGGGCTGCCGTTGTTATGGGGCTGCATCTGCGTAGAGTTACGCTGCTTTAAAGCACTGAAAAGGCTCTCCCTGTATCTGTTTCTCTTAAAAGTCATTTTTAAATACCAAAGTGCTGCATTTTATCCAGGTCTAAGGCCTTATTTCTCTAGGAAGTAAAATGTCTGTAACTAGCAGGGAGGGGTGGTGTTTAACAGAAGGTGCTGCACCTGCTGGTGCTTCTCTGTGCAGACCTGGAGTGGTTGTTGTGGCAATAAGGGCTTACACTTCATCCCTAAAGCAGGTGAGCCTCAGCTCACATAACCCAAGCTGTTAAACTTCTTGTTTTGTACCTCTGTAGTAGATGTAATTACAGACTAAAATGAGAAGAATTGGAGTCTGCATGGGGGGAGGCTGTTCAGGCTGCCACCAGCACTGAGTCTGGCATCTTTTAATTCTGGGAGGCGGCAATGCAACTGAAAAGCCAAGATCAGTGATGTAAGTGCCCTTCTCCCACTGGCCAGCATAACTCCATAAGTTGTTTTTTATGCCCTTTGTGCTCGGATCAGTTCTGCATTTACGGGTTTATTTACTGGTTACCTGTGCCTCGACACGCTGTGCCTTTGTCACTGGCAGGAGATGCCCAAGTGCTGTTGCTTTTCTGCCTTTCTGCTGGGCAGGTTTTCCTCTGCATCACCAAAGCAATATACACTGTGTTTGTCAGGGTGGCAGCTCATGTAAGTTGAGCTTAACTTCTGGCTGGGAGGGAGGGAATCAGTTAACAAAGCTGGAATAATTAGCATTGCTGTGCTCAGGCACTTGGAGTGGGAAACAGAGCAACTGCACAGCTCCAGGTTAATCCTTAGGGAAGATGAGTCACTCGGGAACTCCCGCTGCTGCTGCTGCAGGTGCCACCCCTGTGAATTCCTGTTGACACCACAAGATGCTTTTTGCTCTCATCCTGAATAAAAAACATGCTGTTTACTAATGAGTGGCTTTCTGAAAGAGTAAAATGCTGTTTATCAGGGTCTCAAATGTGTATAATTCTGATAAGGGGAAAGCAAAGCAGTCCCAAACTCCTCAAAAGAATTTCTGTAACCATTTAGTAAAAAGTCCATGTGCAAAAGATGGCACAAAGAAGGTTTTGGTTTCTACGGTGTGCTCAAACATGGGATCTACAGCTGCTGTTTAATGTTTTCTTCTTCGTAACAAACCCCACCATTTCTGTTCTTCACGTATTTCATACAAGCTTTATTGTATTAAATATAATCAAAGCAAGGAGTGGGGTCAATGACTGGTCGTGATTGTTTTCGGAAATTATTGCACAGCTAATTGGCTATTAACATCATTCCCTCGTTAACATACATCCTGCTGGAGGAAGGAGCTCTTGGAGGCATTGAAGGCACTGAACTTGCTCTGTTTCAAACATTCCTCACACATCCACATCTGCCATTGCTCTCTGCAGGGGATCCACAGCCCAGTAGTCGTCGTCCCAGCCCAGGAACCAGCCGGAGAAGGTGGGGGGCTCGAAGCCCTGTTTGACGATGGTCACTGGGGTCCTCTTGTCCCGCGTGGAGGGGTCTGTGTCAATGTAGCGCTTGGCTGGGGACACAGGGAGGGGACCTCACTGAGCACCAGGCCTGCACAGCAGCAGCTGAACTGGGGCTGAATGGCTGCCAGAGAGGCAGCTTCACATTGGCCGTTTGAACAAAAGTACCCACTGAAAGTTTGTACCCTGTGGTTGTATCTACGTCTGTTGGAATATAAATTGCCTGTCTCATGATCAGACAGTGGGAAAATAAGGAAGGGATAGTTCAGAGAGGAAAATGTGACATTACCAGATTTCAGTGCCTCAGTCTTTTCTTCTTCTTGGGCATCTTTCCCAATCCATACAAAGACCTAAAGATAAAAATATGCGTATTAATTACTTCAGCAACAATCAATCTCTTTATGAAGGGATAATTTAGATGAAGCCTCAGTGAACAGAGTGTGACACAAACCAGAAAATCCTCGTGTTGGTGTGCCTGGTTGTTCACCAACATGACCAAAGCTATTGGTCAGTAATGAGAAGTTTTTTGCCTGCATTTTATCTCCATGAACTGTTGATCCTTGAACAAATTCTACACTAGCTTAACATCAGGAGAAAGTAGCAGATGTTTGATCATTTTTCCATAAAACATCAAAACTCATCTCTGAGTTGCCTTGTGGCTGATTTGTGCTGAATCTCTAATACAACAGCACCTCTGGCTGTTGTGGTTCAGGTCTCGACCTAGAGCCAATCTGTGCCTATCCGTTGCTCCTCTTGTCCCCTGTAAACGTGACGTACCTGATCCCATGTGTCCAGGAGCATCACATCATCTGTGGCAAGGTCATCCTGAGTCAGATCTCCAGGAACTTCTTCAATCTGGAAAACAGAGGGTTAAGGTGAGCACAGGCTTCAAGCATCGATTTACCTGAACAGGACAAACCACACTAAGAAAGATCAGGTGTAACCTCTGGTGGGGGGCTCAGAGCAGCTGGGCCTGAGCTCCTCCCAGCCCTGCCAGGTGGATGTTGAATGGATCCCCCCAGGCACTCACAGTGAAGCGCCCGCTCTTGTTGGAGCACGCGAAGAGACGCGGGGGGTGAGCGTCCATCTTCTTGTCCTTGAGGCGGGGCGAGGTGCGGTACGGAGCTTTGCCACCCAAGGCTGCCCAGAAATTGTCTGGAAAACAGAAACGGAGACTAATGCTTCTCCTGTTCATGGAACCCACATCAGGGTTATGGTTTGGGTAGGATTTGAAGCACTCTGCTGGCTCAGAAAGTCCCAATGGCCTGCAGACGTGAGAGCGCTGTTAAACACAATGAAAATACCCCAGAGAAGCCCCTCTTGCCCATGTCCACATCTTCTTGTTCTGGGAGACAAAATATCCATGAAATGATTGCTGGGGATGTGCAGCCACACAGAAATGATCCCAGACTCCACCGTGACCCCCTCACCTGGCTCTCTGCCCTCAGCAACCTGTACTGGGCGAGCTCCCAGTATCGTCAGTAGCTCCTGTGCTCCGGATTTCTCAGCGTTGCTGGCTCCTTGGCCGACCCACAGGTAGGCAGCAGAGGGAGTTTTCAGGACAAAGGCATCGTTGGAGTTCAGCTGGCTGGCAGTAGGATCCAGCTGAAAAGAAGGAACGTTGCAGGTGTCAGATGTAACCATCCTCTACACAGAGCCTGTGACTTCAAAATCAAACCAGAACCTACAGTTGAACAAACTGCAAACAAGATGTTCCATATGAGCATGTAAGGCTGTCAGATGTGTTGTATATTCCCTGTATCCCAATGATGAGTTAGATTTTCCACATGGGAAGAGTAAATAACTGTTTCAGTGTGTGATTACAGGTCCACACGACCTATAGCAGGAATGCCTGGCTGTCATTGTGCCAGTCCTGGTGGTTATGGCAGGAGATTTAGGAGCCCAACGGGAAGCCAACGGCAGAGCAGGCCCTGCTGCCAACGCTGATCAGTCATTAACACCAACTCCTCTGTGTCAACAAGGACAGGCCTCTTGAAGCTGGAAACTTGGGAAGTTCCTGCAGCCATAAACCACTGCCCTATCCTCACCAGGGTTTAATCTCCCCTTTGTTGTTGCACAGAGGGGTTTGTGTGCGTTTTCTCTCAGAGCAGTGGGGCTCTGAACCCGTGTCCTGGCCCAAGTTCAACTTCCATAGAGGGAATTGAACTCTTCAGCTGGCTCGTGTTCCCATCGTGGGCTGTACACACGACACCAAGGCTGACTCTCCCTCCACGTACCTCCACTGCTCTGGTGGCTCCGGAGGTGCTGGAGCGGACCTGGAACAGCCGCGTTGCCGCAGGTGCTGTCTGGCCTCCTTCCCGCGAGGTTCCTCCCTTGTAAACAATCAAGGGCTTTCCACCAAACATGCTCATCAGGTGAGGGGGCTCCTTCCCTTGCACCACTCGTTTCTGGAGAAAAAGAAACTTGCTGTCAGTTTTGAGGAGCACAAGACTAACCAGAAATGGCTTTTACAACCCTCTGTTGAGCTAGATTATTCACACAGCAGCCAGCTGGGCCAGGGGTTTAATATTTAGATATATATATTCTTTATTCCCCCAGTGTTGGGGTTGGTTTCTGCTGGGTTGTGTTTGTCTCTTTACCTGCACGGGGCTGCCTCCCAGCTCCTCATCCAGCTGCACTGTGAGGAATGCAGAGGTTGCAATCTCATCCTGTGTGGAGTCGGCGCCCTGCCTGGAGAACAAGGCCAAATCCCAGCTTTATTCTCAGCCTTTCCCCACATACACACACACACACCTTACAGAGATCAAGAGGAGGTAAGGAAATCCTGTGTTACCCAATCTCTGCAGCACTTCATTCAACACAAAGGAGAAATTCCTTATCCTCTACTGTAGCACAGTGAGTACAGGGCGGCATTAAGAACCTTTCCTAGATAAGCAGCACTTTCCTAGATAAGCAGAGCTTGATCCAAAGAAGGGAGTAACCACCAGTGGGGGGAAAAAGGAAAAAAAAAATAGCTCACATAGTAATTCCCTCCATTGTTCCACTTCAAATGAAACATCCCAGACCTCTGGTATTGTTTTGTTTGCAAGGGAAAGTTATCCGGGGTGAAACTTTATCCCCTAAGGTTCCTCTGAAAGCGGGAACCAGCAGTGATCGATTTTCCAAGTGGACTCGCAGCCCCACGCAGCCCCACGCAGCCCCAGCGTTTCCTGTCGCGCCCCAGGATCAGTCCCTTACCACGTGTAAATGATCTGTCCGCGCTTCCCGTCGTGCTGGTAATCGTACAGGATGATGTAGCTGTCCCCGCCGTAGAACTGCCCGTACGTGGCGGGGTCCACGGGCACCTTCTCGGAGCCTTCTATTCTCCAGATCTGCCGGGAGAGGAGCAGAGGCGCTGCAGAACGAGCCCGTTCCCGGCCCGCGCTATCCCCAAATTCCGCATCCCGGAGCTCGCGGTGCTGCCGCGCCCTCTGCCGGGACCTGACAGGACACTTCCCATCCGCTCCAGGGGCTGGTCCGGAACGGAGCTTTGAGGCTTTTCGGGCCGTTTTTAAACAGCCAACCCTCGGCCGAGACCTCTGTGGGCTTCTGGACAGCCCCCAGCCCGTTCAAACCCAACTCCACCCCTGCTTCTGTGCTCCAAGACATTCACCCCTCACACATGTGATGGCTACAAGGAGAATAACCAGGAGGAGGAGGAATAAATCCATATCCACAGTGCTGGGAAATCGTGCAGTCAGAATCAACCCCACTTATCTGCAGGGCTTTCAAGACCCTGCTGGTATTTCTGGTGTCAGAAATTCCCCCAGCAGTTACAAGCCCTCAGTGTTGATGGCTGTCTGGCCTCCATTTGTCTCGCTGCTCTTGCAGCAATGCCACCAAGTAGCAAAGAAGAGTTTGGGAACGTTCCCAAAGGGGTTGTGCCACCACTGACCTGTTTCTTGCCGGAGCCATCATCCTCCATGCCGTGCTGGGCAGCCATGGCCTTGGAGCTGTGCAGGGTGGCCGCGTCGAAAGGGACCTGCTCGATCTTGGCAACGTGGCCAGAAACGTGAGGCTGCCCCAGCCCTTCTGTCTGGTCCCTGTCCCGCCAGTTCTTGAAGAATTGCTTGAACAAAGGCGTCTCACCGCTCTCAGGGAGGACTTGGATCTGAAAGGAATGAGCCTTTAGAATCATCTCCCTAAGAACAGCAGGTTTATCTACTCCTTTCTCACTCTTTGGAGAGAGTCATGGAAAAGGTAAAAGAGCATCTGAGAGGAAGAAACTTGAACTACCAGCTGTGCTGGGGTAAACGCTGGTTTAGCCCTGGAGCACCACTGCAGAATCTCCCAAAACAGAGCAGATCACCCACAGCAGGAGCTACTTGAGAGACAGACAGGGACACCTGAGCCATCCCCGCTCCACAGTCCCTGGCCCGTGTGGCAGAAAAGTGACCCCAGTGCTCGGGGTGCCACAGGTCCTTACCTGGGTGTGTTTGGGATAACCCATCTTGTCAATGAACTCTGAGGCTGTTTTCAGTGCTGCCTTCTTCTCTTCAGAGTTGGCACCTTTGCCTTTAATGAAAATAGAGAGAGAAGGGGTCAGGTTTTTTACCCAGAGAAGAAACCGTCCCAAGTACCTTTTGCAAAGGTAGAAGGGCCCAGCCTTCCAGATAAGTGATGCCAGATAGCAAATGACAATTGTTGGCTCTCTTTTGTGATGGCTGAGAGAGCACAACCGCCTTTCTGCTTATGATATTAATTATTTTCTCCCTGGTTCTCTCTGGTACCTTTCCAAACAAAGATCTTTCCATCTGTGCCGTGGTCCAGGATGAAGCAGTCATCAGTACCCAGGGCTGCCTGGGAGAAGGGGTTCTCATCTGCCACCAGGGACACTGCCATGTTCCCAGCCCCATTGGAGACCTGTGACAACACAGCATGGAGGTCACATAAGGCACCCTCTGCTCCCTTCTGCTCCGTGGACGTAGTTCAGAACTCAGGAAGGGGAAGGGAAATCCATTTAAATGCACTGGCTGCTGCAGGCACTATTGTTTTCAAACAGGATTCCTCTGACACTGCAACAGTATGGCAAAAACATAACCCTTCTGAAAGATTTCCAGTATTTCTAGCAAAGCAGATACTGCTGGGACCAAAGATTGGTCCAAAATGGTGAATATCCTCAGTGCAAAGAAAATATCTTCTGAAGCAAACCAACCATACACAAGGACTGGAGGGTAACTGGGAACAGCCTCCCTCTATCAAGTGAGGTTAAAAGTCTGAGTTCCTCTGCTGACTGATGCATAAAGTGCCACACAACAAACCATCTTAGCAGATATTCACCCCATGGATACCAGAGGCTGCTTAGAGAAGATTCCTCCCAAAAAGTCTTGGACATTCTTCTCCACTCACACTGCTGGTGGTAAATGGCACCTTCCAAGTCATTGCTTCATCTGGGTGTTGGAAAGGGGCAGGTCCTGCTTCTCAGGCTTGCTGTTTCTGGTTCTTTCCTGTCACCTTCCAAACCCAATGCCTGAGAGCACAAAGGAAAACTCCCTTTCCCCCCCATTTGTTTCACACTCCACCTTTCTCTCAAAAATTCCTGAAAGTCCCAGCTGCCTCACTACAGTCAAAAGTGGTGACAAACACAACAGAAAGTACAATGGACAAGCAGTATAAGCAGCCAAGGTTCATACATAAAACTCGTTAAGCAGAGTGAGGCAGGAGTAGGACTCAGAGCAGCTCAGCTCCTCTCTGCTCTTGCACCTCCATCTAATTTCACAGAGATCACTGTTCTCCCCAGGGTTATGTCAGGGTTCCTCGTTACCTTGTAGAGCTTAGCCAGCTTCCTGTTGGCTGCGTCGGCTTTGGTCTCATCTGAAGCCCCTTCTGGCAAACTGGGCTTTGGTCCCAGGACCTGTGAGGGAGAGAAAACTCATTACCAGCCAGTCCCAGAGGATCCTCCTCCCCAGGTGCTCCAGTCAAGAGAATGAGTAGAAGAGAATTCCAGACCAATCATGTAAATTCCCTCTGATGTCCCAGCGGGGCAGAGGACCGGCTCTGCACTGGGCTGTGTGTTTATACCACCCACCCCACCCTTTCTTCCACACACCACACTTCCCACTCCAGCACGGACAAACGGACGGAGGGAATGACCTGGAGCATTTCCTCGCGCTCGGATCCCTCCTCCGACACGTAGACCTTGGCGCGCCCGTTGCGCTCGTTGTCCCGGATGCCCTTGGCCAGCACCGTGGCCTTCAGCCGCTCCTGGCGGTTGCTCTTGGAGCCACACCATTGGAAGATGTTCTGGGGGAAGGAGAAAGTCTCTGTCAGAGCATGTCAACACCTCTCTAGGTGAGACAGGACTCAGCTGGGACTGAGCAATGTCAGCGTTTCAGGGTGCTCAGCACTGAGATGGCTTCAGCAGAGTGGGGAAAAAGCCCATATCGTGAAGCGTCAGCCATCTCCGGCCCCTGGAATTGTGCCACACCCGCCTTTGACGTGGTACTCACACTGCCGAGGTCCAGGATGAAGCAGTCCCCTGTGTTGAAGCTGTCCCAGCTCACAGGCACCTCCGTGGCCCGGACCGTTCTCCTGCCTTTGACCTGCAGCAGCCTCTGCACAGTGACCTCGTTGGGAACCACGTGCCTGAAGCCAGAAGCCACACCACCAGCCTGAGGGGAAACACAGGAGCGAGGATTCACACCAGGACTGGGGTGAAGAGTGCATTCCCACGCGTATAACATGTCCTGCTACCAGAAATTATCCCAAGCTCAAGATGCACTTTCTCTGCTGATAAAGAGACACTGGGAACTATTTATCAATGCAGGAGACAGGACTCACTCAGTTACCCTCAAAAAAAGCACAACCAAGTTTAAATGAGTGAAAATAACAACAAGTGAGTGGGAAATAAACAAAACAGAAAGATCAGGAAAGTCTGAGACATGAGGAAATGTGAGCACTTTGCAAGCATGTGACCTGATATCACTTTCCTTGTGCCTTTGGGTTCCTAACAGACACAACTGCTTGACTGCATGTTTTCACTTCTATCCCACTTTATTGTGATGGCAGGGAGGAGCAACTCCCACTGCTGTTCATCTCCTTTACCAAAACATTGCACATGCTGGGAGGGTGGGCTGAGCACAGAGACTGCAAGGTCAAACTGTTATGCAAGTGAGGAGAAATCAAATCTCCTGGGTAGGCGTTTCCCATTAACTTTGCTGCTTCTTAAGTTCATTCCAGGTGCCTTGGGACTGTTCTTTCCTCTGCCTCTCAAAGAAAATCAAAATCTCGATTCCTAAAATTTTCTGGGGCTTTCCTTGTGTATTATTAATTCAGCCAAATCTCTCCCACTGGGATCTGCTGTTCTCCACCCTGTGCAGTTCCAACTCATTGAAAACATCTGGCTGAGAATGGATTTTAAGCAACTGGAAAAAGAGCAATTCTCACTCTCCTGGGAACTGGGCAGGATGCCATTTCTTGCAGCCTCAGGTCAGTTGTCACCCACCTTGTATTTGATGCCGGATTTGAAGTAGCCCAGGAAGGTGGGGGACTCGTGGCCCTGCACCTCGCGGTGCTGCACAGCCTTTCCCTGCAGGTGCTCATCCATCTGCACAGTGAAGATGGCAGCAGCCCCACGCTCATCCTGGGAGCTTTCATCACCTGAAACATGGAGAGAGACGCTGGCAGGGAATGCAGGGTCTGCCTCTGCGTTCAACTGTGCAAACACACGGGGAGAAAGCGGATTTAGCTGTGATACTGTCGGAGAGCCCGGGGTCTGCAGGCTGTGGGGAAAGCCTCGGCATGGCACTCTGTGACATGGACTGCAGAGGGCAGTTAGGAGAGGGAAAAATCCCACTCCCTGATCAGGAGGAACACACCCAACCTTCCAGGAAGGATTTCAGCCAGCCCTTTCACCTGAGATCTTGTCTTCCCCGTGAACCTCTGCAGAACAGGGAGTTCCCTGTCCTATGACCAGGAAAAGCTGTTTTTAGGAGCAGAGGTGGCTGTACTCTCTATTGCAGAGACCATGCAAATATTTGACGTGAGTAGGGCTATTTACAGCCAGAACTGCATTCTCACTGTTCTGCTTTTTATTTCCTCAGGTAACATTTACTGACCATGGCTGGTGCAGAGAGGCTCAGGGGTCACTGTGGGCTCGCAGGGACACTCCCAGCACTCACCCAGCCAGAAGTGCAGGTCGTACTGGAGGTTCCCGCTGCGCTGCTTGATGGTGTTCAGCACCAGGTAGGAATCTCCAGTGAAGAAGTCTCCATACAGGTTTTTTGGCACTGGGACCAAATCAAATTTCTCGACCCTCCAGATCTGAAGGCCGGGTTCCTTCCCAGCCTTCAAAAACTCGGCGTGTTCCACCATGCTGACAGGCTGAGGGCGAGACAGAGGATGCTGTTCAGTGTGCAGGACACAAGGAAGTATTTAAATTCAATTGCTTCCTATCTCATAACTTGTTGTGCCAGGCAAAAAGTGGAAAGATTCCTTTTTTCTCCTGCACTAAGTTTTGAAGGGGGAGAAAAAAAGGCTGGGTATGGAAAGAATCTCTCTCCATTGATCACTGTTAATTTTCACACTACTTCCTGGTTTATTCCTGGCTTATCCTCTTCTAGACTCTATTGTCTCTCTCTCTCTGGATTTTAATCTCCGTATTTTCATTACTAATTTAGAACTTTTCAGTATGGCACGTAAGTGAAGTTTGACATTTCAGGCTGTCAGGAGGAAACCCCTTTTAACTCCATGTTGTACATCCTGCACAAACATGATTTACAGGTTTTCTAAAACCAAATGGAAAATGCTGTGAATATCATCAAAGATTTTGGTAATTAACAGGTTTCTTAAAGCTCTTCTGTTCTGACCTGTTACTTTAAATGCTCCCTTGTAGGAATTACATTAATTTATACAACATCCTGTCCTAAGGACATTGCAATTTTCGTTTAATATGTTTGCTATAATTGCTATACTTATGCAATATATTAACAGGGTGCAATATCCTTTTTTTAAACAAACAAATGAACAGTTTCCTCTCTTATAAAAGAATTGACTTTGGTAATTCTGAAAGGAAATAGAACATTTCTGTTGTATTGGCAACGAAGTCTGTCCATCGATCACATCGTGCCTTTGAGGGCTATCAGATAACAGGGAGGAAAACATTACAATGTTACGGTAGAAGCATTCAGTACTTTGACAAAGAAGATGGTTCACAGCAGCTGACGGACAAAAGTAAAATATGCTCAGTTTTCAAGGCAGAAATAAAGAATGTTACAAACTAGAAAGCAAAATAGCAAGTTAGGTACCAAAGTGATTCCTAAGCTGAAATCAGGCATCGAAGATGGAAAAGAATAAACTTTATCATCATTATCCCAGTCAGCCTGACTCCTCCCAAATTCCCACTAAAAACTGGACAAAACCCTGACAAAGAGTTAAAGGAGAGTGACTCTTATAAGCAGTTGGAAACCAGAAGTTTTTCAGTGTTTAATTGTGGTGTTAATCACTTACCACAGCTGAAAGCACAACAGCTGCTGTAACAACACATCCAAGCCCTGCCACAGACATGGAGCTGACACAGTTCAGCTTCAGAGCCATTGTGCAGAAAACGGTGAGGAAAAGATAATTGAAGTCCCTTCTGCCCATTTCTGCGAGCAAATGGGCTTCTCCCTTCTCCCGCAGAGGCTGAGGGGAGTCCCCGCTCCCTGCTCCTCTGGCTGCTGGCGAAGATGAAGGGCAGAAGCCAATCTTTTATCGGGGACAAACACACCCATCCCCTCGGCAGCTCAGGGGCGTAACGCGTCTGTGCAAACAATCCTGCTGGAATCCCAGAGGCTCCCCCGGCCCCTCGCAGAGCCTGCAGCCCAGCAGGCACTCACCGCACACAATGTGCGATCCATTACCGACAGCGCAGTCAGGGTCACACGGGCCAAACGTCCACTCACGGCGAGAAACTGAGAGACATCAGCAACAGAGGCAACGCTTTGTCAGCCGAGAGCCGGGAGGTTGATGAGACACAGAGGAACAGCAGGGCTGCTCCAGCTGGCAGTGGATGCAGGGAACGAGACTTTGGGGAAGGCAAGCACTGAAAGGATTCGACTGAGCGACCTGAGGATGGGGGAATGCACCCTGAGCTCCCTGAACTTGTCACAGGAGCAGAGTTCAGCCCCACTTTGCACCTGAATGAACCTCCACGCGCGCCACTGTCAGTAACAGCTCGGGAGGGTTTGGGGATGCACTGATGGATTTCAGCTCCCGGGTTCACAACAGAGCATTCAGAGGCTGGTAGGTGACAGAACAAAAGCTCTTTCAGTAATTCAGTAATTTCACAACGAGGTATTTCTGAGGGTGTAGCAACACCCCGTGACAGGAACACAACAGCCATCAAACCTACCCAGCCCAAAGGAATTACAACAGGGCTGATGGTAGCACCCCAACAATCTGACACCAATAAAGAGATGATCCTTCCAGCTGTCTCACACTTCAGCAAGTTCATCTATCCCATTTTCCAAGTGTTTGCAGTGAGTGAACTGTGCAGGAGACTTTCCCTGTGGCCCTCAGGAACAGAGCAGCCACACAACGTGGAGCTGTGCTGCTGGGCACTTTTGCTCTCAACACAGCCAGGGCAGAATTCCTGACTGAGGGAATAGGCTGAGCTTCCCACTGTCAGAATCTCTCAAAAGATGCTTAAATAAGGGGCCAAACCCTCCACCCACAAAAGTCCACAACAAAACTTCCACGAAGGAAAGAGCAGACCCTGCTTTGTGCTTTCTCCACGAGGATATTTTCTTTCCCACTCTCCCGAGAACACTCTGCTCCTCTCTTGTCCGAGCTGATGCATTTTAATTTGAAATGTCATCTTGGCAATGTACCTTTGAAAATTTCACTGGAAATTCTCAAACTGAAACAGACAATAAAAACAATGTGCTAGTCCTGCTGGTATTTCTGATCCCTGTGAAGGAAGTTCGGAGTGTCAGAGGTCTAAGTCTCAGTGAAAAACATGCTGGAACCTCAACTGCAAGGAAGGCAGCTGTGAAAGACTTTGGCAGCTGCAGCAAACCCAAACCAAAATAACTGAGTTGCATAACATTAGAAAGAGATGGGTCATTTCAATGGAAAAATACTCTGGACCTTTTATTACTAAATTAAATACCTGTATAGTGCCACGCCTGGGCAAACCTCACAGACTGAAGGCAAAAAGACCCAGGACCATCTTCTTTGTTAACATCCCACTGTAGGATATATTGTAATCTGCAGATATGATATTTCTGAAAAACAATTTGTTTAGTCTTCTAATTAATTTGGCATTCTGTAAGTCCAAGCTTGCATTGCCAATGAGCTGCAATATGTAAATACAGGCAAAAAAAGGAAAGAGGGCTGTAGTGCATAAATTGTATATTACAGTGTTCTTTTGTAAAATTAATTAATCTGAGCCATTCCTGGAGGGAATAGGTGTAAATCTAACCCAACAGCTGGTTTGGGTTATTACTGCTGGCAGCAAGTGTTGCATTGTTAAATCAAGCCCCAGAAATGTTTGCTCTGGACATTGTTCTGAGGGCATTTGCCAGCTGAGATCGCCAGGGCCCTACTGAAAAGGGTGTCCTGATGGAGACATGGAAAACAGGCACTTTTCAAGCTGCTGTTAATAAAAGTGTCCAGCTTGGTCCCAGAAAGGGTGCTATGCACAGCCAATGGCTTATGCAAAGGAAAGTCGTTTAAGGAAAACAAGGAAAGGGCTTGGAGTACAGGATTTCAGTGCAGATGGATCAGCTAAATGACACTTGGCTGCACAGTGATAAAAACAAGAACTTAGGAAAATTAGTCCAATGGTTTGAGCAACGACTGGAAGACAACAAGTCCATTATGGTCTCCAGATGTGCAGTCACACCAGCAGGACAGGCCAGCCCAGGAATGCCCCGGGATGGAGTCTGGCCTGCAGGAACAATCCCAGGGATTTGCTCCTGGGCACCCAACACGAAAGGCGACACTCGGTGCACACTGATCAAAATCCGTGTCTGGCCCACAGACCAACGGCAGTCTGGAGCTGCTGCTCCAGGAAGTGTGGAAGGATCTCCCCGAGGCTGGAAGCTGTTTGCATCAGGGGCAAGGCCAGGAGAGGCAGAGAGGCCCCCAGTCCCCGTGCTCAGCAATCCTGACCCACTGTGCATCCTCCCGGTGAGGTGCTGTGCGAGCCCTGACTGCAGCTTCCACCGCCTCCCCTCCGGGACTCAGCCCCTGTCTCTCCTGGTATCCAACCCAAACCATCTTTCCTGTTTCCACCCTGCAGCTTGTAACAAACAGCTCTCTTTGCCTCCCTCCCTAAATTCCTCATTTCTGCTCTGCTCACTCATCGCTGTGGCCGTGCCTCCCCCTGTCTGTCACAGCCACCTCTGCCCTCACAGACTGACACCAGCAGCACTGTGGCCCTTTGTCTTTACTCTCCTCCGAATTTCTGCCAAGGAGCTGCTCAGTTCTGCACCACCCAGCACAACCATACTGAGAGGAATGTCCTGTTCCCTTCAGGAAAAACCTGTGGACGCTGAGCCTGGAATCCTTACTCTACCTCATCACACTGCAAAATCCATTACAGGGAATAACTAATGTGTGGTTCCTCCACATCAAATACACTCTCACATCTTCTCCCCTACCACCATCTAAAGCTTAACGATGTATCTAAAGTAACTTTCTACAAGATAATGTCATCCAATACTCACAGCAGGGAAAAAAGAAAATCTCTATTTCATTCAGTAACTGGCCACCAACAAGAGAAAAATAAGCACAACATTTTTTGTGAGTTAACTGGTAATAATTTGTGGCAATTCACACCTGAATATACCCACAAATATAGTCAGGACCTACCTGCACAGGGCTGCTCAGGAAAGCTTGGCTGAATTAAATGAGACAGAAACAAGGGTAGGCCACATCCCCATGTGGTTGTGCTCATTTGCAGCTCCGGCGCCGACTTGTGATGGGTTCAGATAATTTGTCTAAATTTGCTGCATAAACAAAACCCACACAGGAAAGGCTGCAGCCAACGCAATATTTCACCACAGAGCATCCGAACCACCTGCTGCTCACTGCTGGACCGATTCCTGCCTTTCTATATGGCAAAGGCTGTATTTTTTATTTTCGTGAATGACACTTGCAGAACATCAAAATAACTTGCAAATACAGACTGAATTTCTTAAATATGAGGAGAACAGTAAATCTGAGTAGAGTCTGTATCCACACAACAGTCATGCTGCAAAAACGCCCCTTGTGCACCAATCCTTATTGTACCTTGGGGGCAAACATCTCCATTTCCACCCAACTAACTCTCTCTTTCCTTTTATTTATTTGCCAAACATTGCCTGGAGAATATGAGCTGCTCCCAGTAAATAACAATATATGTCCTCAAAAAAGAAAGCCTCCCTTATCTCACGGCATTCCAGACCTCCTACACCAGAGGCCAGAAGAGGTAAATCACTGCTGTATTTCTGCTGCAACAACAGGAAAACCCTAAATCCTTGTTTTGCAAGAGGCACAGGGTTATAATCCTCCTGGCATGATCAATCCGAGGAAATCTACAGGTTGTACCTGCCACAGTAACACCCCGGAGCAAGGGCTGCATTCCCCAGGTCTGAAATAGTGACACTGAAGAGATCACACGAACAAAAACTCCAATCAAGCTGTTTGCTTGCTTCAGGTTCAGCTCTTTGTGCACTTTGAACAGATTCTACACTGTCTGACTACCCACGTAGCCATTTCTTTATTCTCTGGTCTGCTGGTGACCCATAAAAACTCCGATGAATTTACAAAGATTGGGGGAGTGAATAGCACAGGATCACTCGAGTTCTGGCAATCCAAAACTCAGGACACGATGCTGCTGAACACAGAGAAAGTTCAGCACAGGATCCCCAGTGATGA
The DNA here is from genome assembly GCA_013397755.1 of Cnemophilus loriae. NCBI lineage: Eukaryota > Metazoa > Chordata > Aves > Passeriformes > Corvidae > Cnemophilus > Cnemophilus loriae. The sequence goes on along the minus strand of VZTF01003499.1, from coordinate 1,119,166 downwards.
TAGCACACCCTGAAAATGGAAATACTTGTTTATTCCTCCAGCCTCCCTGCCAAACCAGTACAGAATATTAATAATTCTTCAGTAAACCATTGCAAATAACTCCTGCAGGACTTCAGCTTCGTTACCAAGGGGACAGGCATTGAAAAATATCTAAAGTGATGGATTAGCTCAGTTTTCAGTCTCCATATAGACCTAATTTCATATATACACAAAACTAAACCCAACCCCTTTCTTTCCATCCCTTAAAGAAGCCTTGAAGTAAACAAAGGTTATTTGGGATAAGAAAAAATTGGCATGGGAGAACCTCCTCCTCCTCCAGCCATGGTGACTCCATAAACTATTTCAGCTCCCTATGTGAGGAGCAGCACAGTTAATTGCATTCCCTGCAGCTACATCTTAACAGAAAAGCCACAAATCCAACAAATTTCAAACTGTTTCCCAACTCAGATCAAGAGTCCAGGACAGGAAGTCCAGCATTAGCTGTACAACTGGCAAGTAGGTTTTTTGCATTTGTTAAGTTAAGATTCCTACTAAACCACTTCAGCAAGTTAGAAGGCCCAGAAGATTTGAGTATTGTTCACTTTTTCCAGCTGTTTGTTTGCACTATGAGTCACATCAGCTCTATTCTGGGCTCTGTACCTTTTGAATACAACCCACTTGGTAAACACAGAGCTTTCAGCCCCATGCACCCAGGCAGAAAACTTCAGCACAAAAACCTGAGCTTCTTCTCAATTGCACCGATGGAAACTGGGGAGAATATTACTTCCACGGGAGAAAGCTTTGGAGATTAGACAGGTCTGCCATCTGAAACACACCCAGGGAAATCTGCCGATACCATCAGCTGGTTCAGAGCCCTGCCTTGAGCATAAGTGAGAGCTGAATCATGCACGTCAACACACACAGCACAGGGAAAGCTGGATCAGTGGAAACCACTGACCACTTTCATTCACTGGGGAGCAAAAATAAATCCTGAGTTATACTCCAACACAAATCATTGTTCAGTGCTGAAAAAGTATTTAAGGAGTGCTTATGTAACACATAAGATATAAACCAGCACATTAAAATATGACTACCTCCCCAAACTATGTCCCAGAGAGAGAGCTGCTGGTGACAGCCAGAACACATTAAGGGAGGCAGTGAAGACATGCCTGTGGTCAGCTGCAGGGAAATGACACAGATGTTCTTCCTCCAGCCTCCAGGTCCTGCCTGCTCAGGGGAAGTCATCTGCAACTTTATGCAAACTCTTTTTCGCCAGAGAACAAGCTGATACATTCCTCTGCAGCACAGAAGTTGTTCAATCTGTGATCCATAACCCAAAGAGGAACAGAGCAATACATTATTGCCAGAGAAAGGCTGGAAACCGGGAGAGATGGCCTAAAACAAGTCCAAAAGGGAAGCACGGAGCGTGGCCTTGCTCTCCTCGTGCAGCACAGGCCCAGGCAACGAGGTGAAAGGACTTAGGAGTCATTGCTACGCGTGGGACAAGGGCAGGAGAGGCACAGGCAGATGTCAGGGTTGAGTATAAGTGAGTAAAAAGCATGTAAATGAATTTTGCTGATGCCACAGTGACACGGCACACCAGGTCTGGTGTCACCATGGGGCCAGTGGGAGTTCATCAGTTCCTGCCTTCCACATCAGCTCCACACAGAATTCAACTTTCCACATCAAAAACCTCCACAAGACACGAAGCAACTCATGATTAACAAAAATTAGCTTATTTAATAGACATTCAAAATCAAGATGCTCCTTCTAGATCAGACAAGGAGCAGAACGTGAGGCTGAGGGTTCCAGGTTCCTGCCGCCTGCTGGCAGGGAACAGTCACAGACCTGTGTGACCAAAAGTTTCCTGCAGTCCTGCCCCAGTGCTGGCACGCAAGTGCTGGCAGCTTCTGCACGTGTCCAGCACCCTCCTCCTCAGTGCGGGGGACAGGACTCCCCCATGTCCCCATTTCCCGTGAAGGCTTCCTTCACAAACACCAACTTCAAGTAAATCAGCATGGAAAGGGAGTTACCAGAGTTCCCCTCTGCATTTCGTCCCAGTTCTCCTGACACAGGCAGGGGGTGGCCGGGGTGTTACTGAGTGTGGCTGAGGATCCAGAGCTTCTCCCGCAGGCTGTTCCCAGCTCCAGAGCCAGCGAGCCCGGCCCGTGGGAGCAGCACAGCCCCGGCAGCGGGAGCTCCCATCCCGCCGGGCAGAGCCACCAGAGGGCAATGCTGGGAACACGCATGCCAAAATCATCCCTTCTTCCTCGGAGCTACGTGATTAACAGAAGAGGGTTTCATTTCACTCCATTACAAGCAGGATTCAGGCTTTGGTGTGGAGGAACCACAAGCACTGTCAGAGCAGACAGCCTGAAAGAAGGGAAAGTCCTCACGGTGCCAGCGCTCACTGCAGCAGCCTCCGTCCATCTTGAGAGATCCCGGGATGATTCATTTCCTCCAGTGTTTTAAAGATGCTGTTTTGAATTGTAGCTGTACTTTTACTGCATGTGGAAACACTGAGTAAATAACATATGTTTAAACTTCGGGTTTGGACAGTGTCCCACTCCCTGACTGCCCTAATACAGACAAACAGTTGTTTCTCCCACTCCGGGTGTGCTGGGACCTCAGCTGAGATCCGTTCCAGCTCTCCAGGTTCTCAGTGGGAGGTGAATCAGAAACAAAAAAAGAGAAAAGAAAAGAGCAAAACCACAGTCTATAGTCAGAAAATAACACTTTGAAACGGGCAAAAGGAAAAAATATATAAATCTTCAGAGTCCATAGCATCTAACCCTTCCATCCAGACACCACCACATCCCAAATTTTGATCACAAAAACCCGGCAGCCTGGAATATCCTGGCTGAGGATGCAGCTGCTCACCAAGTCCCAAAGCTGAGAAAACGGAACGAAGCAAAATAAAGGTCGTTCTCCAGAGGGCGGTGTGAGATCCCCAGAACACCAACCAAATCAACCACTCCCGTGCCAGCGGCACCACCGGGCTCCCCGAGGGGCCCTGATCCAGCACGGCCATTCCAAGCTGGCATTTCCAGGCAGCCCGGCACTGCAAAGCACCCCAGAGCTCTGTTTAACTGCTCTCGTGTCAGAGCTCTGTTTAACCTTGCGAATGCATCATCAGTGGATAACTAGAGATAAATACCTGGCAGTCCTGCTGAAACAGGCTGCTACTGCCTTTTCTGACTTCTCTGACCACACTTTCCTTCCCTGAGCATGTGTGAAGAACCGGGCTGACATTTAATGGACACTGTGTGACCTGATTCCATCTCTGATGGGATTTATCAGTGCCACACTAACAGGCAGCTCCGTTCCAGCGCCCTGGAAGCCCCCTGGATGGGCAGGGTGCACGCACTGATGGACACAGGCGGCCCTGTGCTGTGCCAGGGAAGCATTCCCAGCGTTTCCCTGCTGCCGTGGGCACCTCGAGCAGTGCAGCTGGATCCGGAGGGCAGGAATGCTCTGCTGCAGGGGCAAACAGAGGCACCCAGCAGCATCTGACAGCTGATAAGGGGCCTGATGACTCTGCTCTGGCCGTGGGTGCAGTTTGCTATCAGGGTGTCGGACACAGTGTAAATATTGAAAGTCCGCCAAAGTCTGTGACTTCCTGAGAAGCAGAGACGAGGCAGAGGCAAAACCTCTGAAATCCAGGCCTGGTGCACACACAGTGCTCAGACACTCCCACCACAGGTTCATTTACCTTCCTCCTCCTCACTGAAATATCCGGAGAACCTTCAAGTCAGAAATCCCTGACCACGACACTTCCCGACTGCCAAAGTCACAAGGACAGACCTGAGGAAAACTGCCTGAGCACTTTTCCATTCTCTTTTTTGTGCAGACATCTGCTGTGAGACAGTGCTGAGCCAGCGTGACAGCTCTGCCGTGCCCTGGGGCTGTCTCCGGCTGCATTCCCTTCTCCCACTGCTTTGTGGAGCCTCCTGCAGTAAAACACTTCCCGAGCTGCCAAAACCCCGCTTTCAGCCCAATAGCTGTGCACTATCCCCACCTAGGGAGCTCGTGTCTGACACGGGAAAAATAGTTCCAGCATGGCTCACAGCTGAGAACTCCAGCAAGTGCTTTTATGGGAAAAGAATTAATCATCCAGAGCATTTCTTTCCGATTCCCTTAGGCTTCTTAGTGTCTGAAGTGATTAATTAATGATTAAGAGACTGAAAAGACACACACTTGAACTAATGCTGTGAGAAGCAGAACAAGTGAAGCGACAGAAGTACACACAGAGCCGCACAAAAGCTTCACAAAAAAAGATAACTTGAGGTTTGTTCCTAATGCAAAACCTCAGCGACCTCTGAAAGCCACTGCACAAGACATCTTTCGAGTCTTGAGTTTAAAAAGATCCAAAAGAGATTGAAAGTAAACATATGAAATATCAATATACGCAATTTTCTCTTCAGCTGAAGTTGTTAGAAGAGATTTCAAATACCTGGTCTGGAGAACCAGACAATCACTAACCAAGAGAAACAATACACTGCTGGTTACAGACAAATTGTCCATATCAGAATCTTCTGCCTTTTCAGGAAAAACATTTGATAATAATCAGGCAGAGGCAGAGACACACTCAGAACTTGATTATTCACATGACAATTCCCGAGTGCTGTGGAAGGGAACAGAAAACAAGAGCAGCTGCTTCTCTGGGCAGTAGTTATTGTGCCCAAGCTCCTTCGTATCTGTGTTTAACCACGTTCTGCTTTACTGCAACCAAGCTGCAACATTTGATCACCCCAGCTTAAAGAACAAAAAAAAGTTCCTTTAGGTCTCCAGATTCCAAAGCAAAACAGAGAAATGGTTGTTTTGTGAAGCTGCACATTTCTGTCCTAAATCCTCTTTCCCATACATGCCACTCAGTAGCAACACTAATGTCTGGGGCTGGGATTAAAATGGAAAGCTTGTAAGTGAGCTAAAAGCAGATATAAATCCTGAGCACTAAATACGTCACAGGGCTATTTTAAAAACGGTTTGGTTCCCACTGGAATTCTGTAAAACACCCAAAAAGTTATTTCATCTGAATTTGGGATGGGGGAAAGCACTGGCTCAGTCTGGGTCAGCAGCTGAACCTGCTGCTCCTTGCCCCAGAGGAAGGTCCCTACCGTCCCTATCCCTTCCCTGGCACAGAGGCTCAGGGACACTGCTGCCCACACCACCACTGCTGGAGGTGGCTGCAGCACTCCCAAAATTCTATAAATCATTATAAAAACAGCCCTGCACTGGAGCACATCAGGCAGCCTTTTAGCCAGAGCTGGCAGCAATCCCCCCTGGGAACATTATCAGAGCCATGAACCTGGATTGCAGAGTGCTCCCATCCCCGCTTCGGTGATGAAAGGAACAAATTCACATCGTGTTGGATTTGTGCCTGTAAAATCCAAGTTAAACTAGCAGCAGCAGTAGCATTTTTGCTTTGTCACCCTTCCGACATTCAGAAGCAGCCAAAGATTGATGGCTGGTTCAATTTCCCCACTGTTTTCCCCATAGCACTGGAATTTCATCCAGCCAGAGAAAGCCTCCGCTCTGCCAAGAGCCGGAGTCATTCCTCTGGGGACACTGCAGGTACTCAGCTCTCACTAAAACTCATCTAAACTCTCACACAACCACTGGAAAATCTCTCCCTGGCTTTAAACATTTCACATTTCACATCGCAGATGCTCACCATCCACCCGTGTCACCAACGAGGTGTAACTGAAATTCCCACCCTGTCTTCACGCCGAATTCCAGTGAAATGCACGGAGCTGGGCTTCCACCACTGCAGCAAGTCTGGTGATGGTAGGGATGAACACTGACACCCTGGGCTGGTGCTGAGCACAGGCCAGCGTTCCCATTATCTGCTCTGGACATGGACAGAGCTCAACCACAGCCTGAAACCACAGCGAGCCCAGGCAGGGGGGTGGGCAGGGAGGTGGCAGCGATGCCAGCAGCACCCATCCCATGGAGCAGATGTTAAACGGGGCTGACTTCTGCTTCCCTCACAGCCTAAGCCTCCATCTCCCACTTCTCCGTGGTAGAAACTATGGAATAAGCTGTCTCGTGGCCAAGAGAAACCAGTTGCAATAGCCTATGAGAGACCCATTCCTCTGTACTCAGGTTTCGCTCCATTTTTCCAGATGGACGTTATGAGGTGTTCTGTAAAACAGTTTGAGAAACCCAAAGGAGGAGAGGCATTTAAGGAACCCCCACCCCCTCTGACTCCATAGCAGGACACTCTGAGCTGAGCCATGCTATATTTCCACAAAGGAAATGAAGGAAATTTTTTTTTTTTGCCGATAAACTTGCATCATGCAGAGTTGGTAGTGGAAAATGGAAATTGTAACGATCAGTAAGAAAAATAAGAGACTTAAGGGGAAACAATGCTAGTATCATCCTTGTTAGCAAAGTCGGATTTTTTACATCCAAGAGCAAATAACATTCAAAGCAGTTTTATTCCAAGAGGGATCTACTTACTAATGAGGCCTCCTTGAAACAAGTCATCCCCATAACTTTTTTTTTTAAACACTCTTCCTAGGAAACATTTTAAATACGTTTTCAGTGTCTACATTTTTTGAATTTCTTTCCAAACAGCTTTCAAACATTCTTCCCCCAGGCAAAGAACAAAACAAACAAGCCCCCACTGTCCCCATCACCACTCGCACTGCTTTCACGGGCGTTCACGGGCGCACCGGGCTTGCGGGAGGCTCCTCCGCCCCCCGGCCCCGCGGGACGGGAACTGCTGCTCGGCGGCTCCCGCGGAGCCCGGCACAGCCTGGCAGATCCTCGCGGATGCCTCAGGAAACGTCCCGGGACAGGATCCGGGACCCCGGCCCCCTCCCTCCGTCCCTCCGAGCCCCCGCTCCCTCCGCCCGGCCGTGCGGCGAGGAGCCGGGGGAAGCCCCGGCGGCCGCTGCCGGCCCTACCTGGTGCTGGCACTCGCGGGCAGAGGCAGCGGCGGGGCCGGGCAGGGCAGGGCCGGGCAGAGCCGGGCAGCCCCAGGGGCGGGACCCGGCGCTCCCCTGCCTCCGCCCCGCCGCCCGCCTCTCTGGGCGCGGCTGCGAGACCGCGGGGACACGGGCACCGCGACACGGGCACGGCTCACCTGGGCACGGGTACCCCGGCATAGGTACCCCGCGCACAGTTAGCCCCGGCACGGCTCCCCTGGGCACGGGTACACCGAGCTCCGGTAGCCTGGGCTCAGTTTACCTGGCACAGGTACCCCGCAGCGGCGAGGCCAGACGCGATGCTGGTACCACCCGTGCCCCCCTGGCCCCAGTGGCACCTGGACCTGCCCAGGCCCTCGGCCACCCGCGTGTTCCCCCAGTCCCTGCACGGCCAGGCCTCTCCGGCCCTTCCGCTGCCAGCATGGGGCCGCCGCTGCCGGCGGCCTTCCCACCGGAGCGGCGGCCGTGGGACAGGGGTGCCAAGGCACATCGTCCCGGGCAATGCTCACCAGCAAGTCCGGGCAACGCTCGGAGCTCCCGCACCCTGCTGTCCTCTCGCTGCTGCTCCCAAGCGAACAGGGCGGGTGCCGAGGCTCCGAACAAAGCCGCCCTTCTCTCCCGTGCCGTGGGAGCCTCGGGCCGTGCCCCTGGGCCGGGTGACTCGGCCCTCAGAACTGGGCGACAGCAGGAGGTGAGGGCAGAGCAAGCGCTGCTAGGGCACAGCTTCCACGTGCTGAGCACACACAGGGTCAGTGTCTCTGCCTTTGGGGGTGATAAGTATCTTTTCTTTGAGTTCTGGTTCGCCCATTTCCAGCTCCACATGGCCACAGCCTTTCTTCCCAACTCGTCCGCCTCCACTCTTCTTCCATACCTTTAACTCCAGTGTCTATATGCTGAGGTTTGTTCTCATCTCTGGATGTCACTAGCTTTTTCCTGGCTTTATCCCTGGCAGATTGACTTTCTGTTTAGCTGGGATTTTCCTTATGGTGTGGAAGACATGGCACTAACTGGCAAATATTTCCCTGTTCTTTGACGTATTGCTCTCAGCTGTTGAGATAAGTTTGCTTCTGCCACATCTTCCCACCTCTTCAATTCCAGGTAATGTTTTAATGTCTCGTTACATGAATTTCATTGCTTGTTTTTGTAATTTTCATGCAGGTATTGGTATGACCACACCAAAGCACACGTACAGGGGGCCCGTAGTCCATTCTCCTGTAGACGACAGTCATTAATCAAACATCACTCCACCATACAGTGTGGGATGTCCCAGTAACCCATCCACGTGGGCTGGGAGCTGTCAGTGTCCGTGCACAGCCCCGATCCCGAGGGAGGGAGGACGAGCAGCACTGCTGGAGCCAGCGCCGGCCGTGCCCTGGGGGCCAGTGACCTCTTCCTTGCTGTCACCTTTTATAGACACCCTGTCCCTGCAGCCAGAGCTCCAGGCCGTGCGCGTGTGGCTGCACACAGAAGTGTGTACAGCTGTCTTGTTGGCCCTGAGCCATGCAAAGCCCATTTTCGATGCTCACCAGCTACAATGTACCTCAGAACATCCTCCTTGCAACAGTGAGCGCCTCTGGACACTGTGAGTGTAGGGATCTGGAGAACAAATTGGGATGACAGGAGTAACAAGTTATAATTGTTGGTTAGATAACCCATTTAAGCTCCTAAGAAGTTTAGTGTAACATTAAATCACTTGAGTATTGTTAAGTACACACACAGATACATTGACCTTATGGCTCATGTGCTTGGGAATATCACACAGAGCACACTCATCCCTCCAACGGTGGTTATGTTTGAATTTAGAGAAAGGAACATGATCCTGAAAAGCAATTTACCAAGAAGCATTTTCTGTGAAACACCGTGTGTAAGAACACATCTGAGAGCGAGTCAGACACCTCCAACAGCACTCACAAACAACAGACATTTCTAACTTCTTGCATTTCTTATGGAGTTTTTTCTCGACACTACAAGTGAGTTGTGGTAAATCTAAGACAGGCAGGCAGGCCACAGACAGCTGTTGTTTTTCTTTCGCTCTCTCCATCATGTAATCAGAGAACTGTCTTGTGTTCTTGAGAGGAGCACTGTACCGAGACAGTGCCACCCTGCAATGGGTTCTCACAAAAACGGTTTCTATGCCACCAACAATGCCTCCACTTGCTGCTGGAACTGTGTGGAACAATGGCATGGTTATTGATAAAGCCAGCGGTGGGTATTTCTCCTCTGTCACGGCTGTAACTGAAGAAGTTTGTTGTTATGCTTTTGCGTATGAGAACATTATTAACCAGAATATTTTAGGTGGGCTAAAAACCATCTGGCATTTCGATTCTGCTGTCTGGGAGAACTGTGCATAACCAGGGCAGAGCAAACCTTTCATTAAATCAGGAAGATCCTTTACAAAGAGGTACTGACACTATGCACAGTCACACAGATTGTGTTTCCATAACTCGTCTCCTTGATGTTCTGCAGCATGTTCATCCCCTATCATGCATTTGTAACATTGCTACACAGCTAAACCAAAAATCCTTCACCTGCACATCAAATGTGATTAGTGCAAAATGACTTAGCCTTTTTAAAACACTGTGTTCAGTTACTTTAAGTACTGTTAAATTGTAATGTTTCCATGGAAATTTTAGGTCCCTGTTTCCACTGCTCAGCTGGAAATGCAGCTACAGTTGTGCTGTGGAGGGTACAAAAGTGAGCTTGGCACGCTGAACCAGCTGAGGGAGTTTCTTCTCAGGAAGCAACCTCTCACTGTAAAGCATGAGATGTGGAACCACACACGTTTAGAGCAGAACCAAGAGAGTCTCTTGATGCCAGGAAGAGCCTCAGAAACCACTGTGATTGATGAGAAGGGCAGAAAGCTTTTCAGGGAGAAAAAGCATTTCGTGCTGTGGCAGTTTTATGCTCTGCACAAGGAAACACCCTGAAGTGGGGCACAAATCCCTACAGGTTGCTGTTATCAGCTCCAGAGGTTGTTTTCTGTCCAGCAGCAGCTCCGTGTGGATCAAATCCTGCCTTGTGCAAGGCAATTGACTCACACAGTCTTTCACCACTGTCAGGATCTGGTCTCTGGGCATGTTGTCATGTCAGCCAGGAAACCACAGCCCTTGTGCGTCTTTGCTGGTATTTTGCAGGCATTTCTGTTGCTACAATTTGGTTTTGTGCTAAAATATAAGCTACTTGCTTATAACACGTAGAAGTTTGAATGATTGAGAATTACGCTGAAGGAGAAGCCAACCAGGCATCAGAGTTGAAAGGTGATCTCCGAAATAAGTCAAATAAAGCCAGTGAAGCTCAGGTTTATCTCTAGTCAGGATGAAAGGAGTCGTGGTGAGCACTGACCCCATCAAGGGGGCTCACTGCTGTATGTATTTGGAAGTAATCCTCAATATTAATGTTGGAATTCATGTGGAAAGGGGCACACTTCTGTTCCATACTGCCATTCCCATGAAATATTAACAGAGAGAATCCAGCTGAGCTGCACCTACTGACACCAGAATTACCACTGGCCCAAATGTTCTTCTATCATTAATCAGTTTAATTTGAAGCTTTGAGGTTGTAGAAGTGCCAGCGGGCTTGGGCTGCCTCTTTTACATGAGATGAAGGAACTAAAAAAGATAAAGAAGGAACTAAAAAAAAAAAAAATTGACCACAGGAACATTTCTACAGACACCACAAAACTGAAATGGTAAGAGATGAAAGGAGAACTGGGCAGCTCAAAAATAAAATACAAGTAAAGACCAGTTAGTCATCTGTGACCAATCCAGTGTTACGTGATCTACTCCCACAGAAGTGTATTTCAAACTAGTTCCTGAAAGAGCCCATGTTTCTCCCTTCTGTCTCTGTCTGGAGAAACTTGAGCAAAGCCAGAAGATGAAGTTGGGCATCAGGGGAAGATGACAGACACACAAACCTGACTTTCGCTACATTTTACTGAATATTTGTGGCCCGACAGTTTAAATTCTGACAGTGTGGCCTCCTTACTGCTGTCCTTAGGGAAAACAGAGTGTTGCAGATGAAAAATTCCATTCAATCCAATGCTCTCAATGAATGCTAATGTGTAATTTAATATTTAGATTTATTTTCTTACAAGGATGCATTCTAAAGAAGGGAGCAGATACTACAGATTGCTCTGTGTAATTTATTTGCAAAGAAGAAAGTCCTCAAACCTTCTATCAACTGCATTAACTCGGAGTCTTTACTTTTCCTGGGGTTTGTGGTACAAAAATAAACCCAAGAGCAAGGCTCACATGACCAGAAAATTTGGATGCTGTTCTCTCTCGACAGAGACCTCAGAAAGAAACACGTAGAAAAGGCTTTTCAAGAGTGAACTGACCGAGCAGAAATCCACAGGGAAGGGTGGGACAACGGAGGAGGATTCCATCCCTGGCAATTTGGTATTGTTACCAATTTAGTGGGTTTTAATTACTGTTGTTAGGTTCTGTCCAGATGTTCACAATGAATGGGCTGAAGTCAGCCTTTTCTCAATAACTGTTGGTGAAAAACTGCTGCAGGCTTTCAAGCACTCACAAGAATAAAGAATCAAAGAAATGCAGATGCCGTTACTTGATCCTTCTTGCTCACATCTTTTATGAACTTTAAACTTGGTAGGAATACTTGAGCAGAGCAGATAAAATGATACAAAACCAGGAGTTTTGAAGCAAATCTGTATTGCTTTTTATATAATGTCAGAAAGGAAGGCAGTTTTACATCAAATATATTCGGGAATTTCAGTTAAAAAGCTGAATCTTACATTTAGGTAATGGCTTTTAATTTTGTTGCAGGTAAGAAACAAAAGTAATTATATCCCAAAACTGCTTCTCATTTCTGTTCACAATTAAAATTCCTCACAAGCCAGGCTCCAGATTAAAGCGATTTTCAGAGCTGTTGAGTAATCCTGGAGATGCCTCCACGGGCACTGGAGGGGGGAAGTGCCACCCTGTGAGTGTGACTGGAGAGGTGCAGCGGGGTGAGCAGCCCCCACGGGGAGCCCGAGGGGGAAAAGGCTGCTTGGAATTTCCCCTGGAAAGGAAGCTGCTGCTCCAACAGCCGCGGCCACCCTCGGCAGGCCGTGCACCCGCTGCCCTTTCCACGGTAACGATTAGCGATAATTACCCGCCAGGAATGCCATCCTGGACACGCAGGGAAGCTCACCCCGCCTGCCTGACTGTACCAACACCGAACCACACATGGAGAAGCCCTCAATGGATTTTTGTGTGTGATAGTTGAACAATTCTGAATTTTAAAACCTCTCGTTACAGTGTCTGTGTTAATATTTGGGGCAATACCAGGGAAGTGTATTTTTTTCAAGTCAGTAAACCAGACTGCAACTGTGTCACAACAGTCAGGTCATTTTTCCGTTTAAAGACTCCCTCTCGTGGAAATCATTCTAACTGGCTTGTTTCGACCTATTTTCCTAGTAAAAGTCACTCCATATAAGGTCTTGCAAAACTTGAAAAGGATTCTGTTGCACGGTGTTATCTGCTTTGAAGTTAGAACCCTGACAATAACTGACAGGAGTCCTACATCTGTAGTACATTGCCAGCAGATTTTGTATTATTCTATTGAATCTTTGTTTTCTATCACTCGGAGATTTATTTCTTTAGTACGTAGATAAAGGAGGAAAAAAAATTCTGATTGTTTTTCATCAGTGCTTTTCACTCTGTGTGAGGTTTCTGCCCAGATAACGTGGAGTGTTGTCTACCACGCACTGTCTCCCTGGTAGAGGTTGAGTAATAATTAAGGGGTGGCTGATTCATGGAAAGCAGAGGATTCCCCGGCTGTTGCTGCACTAAGAAAATGGAATTAGTAATGCCACAGCAATGGAGACGGAAAATGCCCATTCTGGAAAAATACTTCCATAGAAATGCTGTAGCAGTGGGGAAGCTGCAATTTGAATCTTGGACACCGACACACAACAGATTTTGATGCTTTCCATAATGTGCGGGACTGAAATAAAATCCTTAGTGGGGAAATTTATTGATAGTTTTTCATCTCCTGAACCACAGATTTATTTTTTGAATCCCGCGAGCTGTGAGATTTGGGCAGCACGTCGTGGTTTTAGGTCTTTAGTATCGCCTGCCACAAGTGTTTAAAAAGCCTACTTAAAATAATCAAAGCTCAAATTAATAGCTTAGAGCATTTCACGGGACATGGCAAAGCACCGGATGATGTTACTGGAGACGGGCGCCGAGCTCCGTAGCCCCTCAGGGATGCTGGACACTGTGCTACAGCCCCGTACCTGCATCGTGCCGGGCTATTCCCGTTCGCAGCAGTTCCTGGCGAGTTGGAGCTTCCGGGCGGGTCACGCCCATTTTTCCACGAGGAAAAGGGCGGAAATCCGGGATTTTCCGCGGTGCCCGAGGCCCCGCTCCGCCCTGAGGCGCCGCCGCCGCTCCTCCGCCTGAGGGCGCGCGAGCTCCCGCCCCGCCCCGCGCGCCCCGCCCCGCC
>VZTF01003499.1:1063414-1105353 GCA_013397755.1 Cnemophilus loriae | reverse complement strand
CCGAGGGCGCTGCGGGCGGGCCCCGGGCCCGGCAGGGAGGGGAAGGGGCGGCCGGGCCGAGCGGGGTGAGGCTGCCGGGCAGGACTAGGCCGCTTTGCTCTGTGTCACCGCCGCCTCCCACTGCTGCTCTGCTCTGCACAGTCGGCAACGCCACCGGCAAACACCCGGCCACAGGCGATATTTTTATATATGTGTTTCTATATCTCCCCCTTACGAGCTGTTGCAGTTGCACGTAGGGTGTGTATGTGTATATTGTAGCGTATGTGGCCGATGTGCAGCGTTATCTTTTCTTTTAATTGTTATATTCACCTGTGCCGTCATGAACTTTGGCAGAAAAATGACTTTGAGGGTTGAGGGAAAAGCCACTTCCTATTTGAGAAGGCAGCGAAAGTATTCTAGACTGTTTCCTTTTGTCAAAGCTTGTTTAGGCTAAACAGAGTGTAATTCTGTTCTTTCTCCTGATTGTATATTGCCTTGCAGCACGCTAAGTATCCACAACATCTCTTGGTAGCTTTGTCTCGAATCGGGGTTGTACGGAATTATCCTTGCACTAAAGCCAGGAGGAGGTGGGTGTCTGCACTGGGGTGTCTCTGGCAGGGGCTCTGGGGGTTCCTTGCTGTGGCGTTTGCTTTGAAACGCGGTAGATCTGCTTTGTTGGGACGTTTTTCAGAGGTAGCAGAACCCCTTAGTGAGCAGGATTCACTCAGGCTGACTGGGTCCTAAACCATATCAAAGCCCAAGTCACCACATCCTTTTCAGGAGCCAGATGTTATCCTGTGGAACGGATTGGCTGGGCTTGATTCCTGTCATGGTTCGGACTGAGGGGCCCTTGTGCGTTACTCGGGAATGGGAAGAAAATATGAACCTTGGGGAATTGAATTACTAAATGTCACAATTTAATATGGTTTAGAAGGGAATTTGGTAGCTTCCTGTAGGGATTTGCAAATGTCATAAATCTGAGTGGAAGGAAGAAGTTCCTCTATTCCTTTTCCATTGTATGAATAACAAAATGAAGGACAGCAGTTTGGAAGCAAACCTGTTCTACTGGAGATACTGGGATGTAAAGTGTAAATAATATTTTAAAATTGCCTGCTCACTCCTGTGCATCTAATGAAACCTGCTCATGATTGGTTCTCATTTTGCTGTGTCTTCCTGAAACAGGAGGTAGATCTTAGTTAATTTTTAACTGAAATGTCTGTGACTTGTGTTTTCCAAGGTGATGACTCCAGAGTGTTATTCTGATTTGTTGGAATGACAGAAAACTCCTCTGGTTTTGTGTATACTGTCCCAAACTTACCTGATATCTCTGGACGTGGTTCTCCTGCTGTGAACAGACACGTGCTACAAGTTGGAGTGTTCTGGAGGAAGAGGAGAGTAGGATAAGTGAGGAAACACAAGTGGATAAAGGATGGCTGAGAGGAGGGACGTGGCAGAAGGTGCTCGAGTGATGAGGACAGGTAGGCAGTGACTAGTTCAGCTCTGCTGCCGGGGTGTGGTTAGGGAGAATCGAGGTGTGCACATGTAAATGCAGGAAGTTTAGGAAGCAAAATGGAGTGAGTTAATGAAGCAGGATGTGAGACTAGTGGAAGGATAACCAGCACAACGTGGGTGTGACTGGAGAGCCGGTGAGGAAAGTCAGAAAGTGAAGGTAGTGTAACATGTAGCTTTGATTTAAAAAGAGAGACAAAGTTGTCCTGTAGGAAGGAGAAGTGAAGGCCTATGAGGCCTTTAGGAAAACGTGCTAGGCCTCAGGCTGGGTTAAGGTGTTTTACATGGTTATGGAATGTATCAAATGCATTTCTTCAAGAACAGCTTGGAAAAGGCTCTGCGGGGCTGGTGAGTCCGAGCCCCAGAGCCTGCAGGCCTCGTGTGCTGTCAGGGAAAGAGCAACTGGAGGTGGGAGTAACAAGGAAATGCAGAGTGATTCTGGACAGCAGCTCACAGAGGCTGCTGGGTGATCAAAGATCAGCTCAGCCAGTTACTGTCTTGTGCTGATTGGATGCTTTGGTGAAGTCCAAGTGGGGGAAGCTTTGGAGGATGACTCTGGAAGAGCTGAGGGATGAGTAAGGAACTGGCCAGCAACAAGTGATGTTGTCAGACAGGTGTGAAGGCTGCAGCAGGCTCTGAGACTCCTCAGGGATCAGGCTCAGCAGGGCTTTCTAAAGCCAAGCCTTCAAAAATTAATAAATAAGCAGAGCAGGGTGGCTGCAGAGCATCATCTTAAAGAGGGCCGAGATGCTGATGTGGGTTAGGAAGACCTGAATGTCCTTGGTGTGTGAAAGCCAGAGAACCACAATGGAGTTTAATTGTAGCAGACCTCACAGCTTGCTGTGGACAGCAGAGCTATGGGAACTCAGTGCTTGGGTGAATGAATTGGTAACAGAGCTGTTATTACCTTCCAGTGTGCTGTGATCTTACTGCTGACCATAACTGAGCACTCCCAGACTGCTTCTAGTAGCCTGCTGAAGTAAGGTACCAGTTGAACCACATTGCTTAGTGTGCTTGACAAAAGTGTTTATCAGGAGAAAAGTGCAATTATGAAATGAAACAATTCCACCTCTGTCCAGCTCCTCCCCCTTGTCAATCTTAATGTTCTCTGTTAATTAATATCCAAGTAAACCTGCAGCTTCAACTGTGAGAGCTTTCCTGCTGCACATCCTTGAAGAACGATGCACAGAACACCTGGCTGGCCAGATGGACTACAAAATGCCTTTTGCTTCAGGGTAACTAACCAGTGGTTCCCTGGCTGCAGAGTGCTGTGGTTTGCAGGGAGCCAGGAAAAACTGGGCAGTGCTGAGTTTGAAGGTGGTAGTTTTTTTCCCAGGTCTCGTCCCTGCGCATGGACCGTCCATCAGCTGATGGTGTGAACCACAGCAGTGTCTAACAAACCCTCTGCATGCAGGTTCTGGTCTCCTTTCACAACACACCTGCTTCTTGTTGAGCACAAAGATACTAAATTTCTCAATGCAAATGATATCCAGTGAAGAGTTCAAACCGTGTCCTTGAGCTGGAAGGGACTGCCCAGGTCACACACAGGCTGGTATGAATCTGATGTTTACAGTTATGTTGCTGTGATAAAGAATGTTACAGCAGTGTGCCCAGAACAATCTTATCTCAGCGTGTACAGATGTAGCTGATACTTGGAATAAGGCTTCAGTGAGATTTCTAAATACCTGTTAGTGCTTGTTGATTAAAGGAGGGGATGTAGATGTCCTGGGACCTCTTTAGGGTCATCCTTAACTTTTTATTAAAAAAGCCTCTAAGGAAGAAGTTGATGTATGGAAAATGGATTTGGCGACATTGCTCACTGTAAATTTTCCAGTCTTAATGTAATACAGAAATGAATCGTACAGGCTTTGAAATGAGCATAAATCTGTTCATAGTGAGATCCCCTGGCCAGTGGCCATCCTGCAATAAAGCTCTGGGCTCCAGGGCAGCCTTACCTGTGAGAAGGGAGCCAAAGCCTTCTCGGAGCTGGCAGACTTTCCCGGAAGGAGGATGGCAGGTAGGCCAAGCTCCCAGACTAAACTTCTGCTTTCTGTTAACAGTAAATTCATGGCTGGTTAACTTTGATGTCGTAGTGCACAATGCAAGCAGTGGCCGAGGCTGAGCTGGGGATATTTATGTGCAACTTTCTCAGCCCTGCAGTTCTTGCCCTCCCAGCTCTCCCAAGAGGAAAGCCCCATCCCCTCTCAGATTGGAATTATTGTGATTCACATGTCTGGAACAGAGAGGGTGGAGGCAGAACTCTATTTCCTACAGATGGGTGATGGCTGTGCATGTATCAAACCCTTGCACTGACATGGAGCTGATAGTTCAGAATTGAGTGACCCCTGTGGTGTCCTGTTCTTGTCTGGACTTCCTTCTTTCGTCTGCAGTAAATGCTGAGGTGGTCAGTTTTCCAAGGCTGAATTCTCAGCAGGGTTTCTGTGTTTAGTTTGTTGCATTTTTTTTCCTCCTTCAGCACAGAGTCCTTGTGGAATATCAGTTTTATTCCAAGATCTGAGTACAGTTTGAACTCCTGCTAATCCTCATTGGAATTCGGGTGTTTAAAAGTTTATTTGGTTGTTTTAGTATTGCTTGGGTTTTTATTTTATTTTTTATTTAAAGGAGTCATCTGTTCTCCAGAAAAGATTCCTGACCTTTACCAATGGTTTGGACTATTTCAGAATCTTTTCTGTAATGTGACCCTTGGAATAAATGTAATACCAATATTTTTTTGTATTGAGATAGCATAGTTAGACTTTTTTCCTTAAAGGGCATGATGGAAATGGACATATCTCAGCAAGAAGAAACACTCTGACAAATAAACAGAGCTGTATATTTAGCAATGAAGATCTAGTTGAGACTCACTTCAAATTTCAGTTTGTGATAGAGACTGCACTGAGTTCCCAGTGTGTCCATGCTTTAAAAAAAACCTCCTCGCTTTCCAGTGGTGCCACTGACACACTTGGATAGCAGGATGCATTTCCCCTGGTTAGAACAGCACAGCAGTACAACCTTGTTTACCATACCGTGATATCCTCAAGTCACGTGCTCAGAAATGTGAAACTTCCCTGTGTTTGGGAGTCCTTGGCCTCCTGGTCTTGGGAAGGAGAGAGGGCACCCAGGCTTCTGCAGATCTCATAGCCACACTAGTGGTTGGTTCCCTGTCTTGGAGTTCATGGTGCTGGTTGGTTTTTTAAACAGCCTAAATACTAAATATTTCCGTCCTTGGAGCGCACAGGAGATCTTTGGTGCATATTGGTGCTCGTGGTGCCTTGTGGCTGTAACACCCAGCTGTTTTCTGTGGAAAACAGGGCAGTTCCTGCTCTTCTGCTGACGTACTTGCATGTATCAATCAGCTTTTTCAAGCTTTCTTTTATACTTCCAGCTCCCTCGTAGACCCCCAGTTTAGCCCTGTGTGCCATCAAACGGAGCTGAGCTGTGAGCGTGGTGCTCCTGCCTCTGCTCAGAAAGCAGGTGGCAGGTGAAGTGTCCTGCAAGGAGACGTGCTTTGGGTGCCCAGTTTACTGTGCTGGGACATGCTGGAGAAGAAGAACACAATGTGTGAAGATGTTCAGGAAACTCGAAGGACTGGATGTTTCCACAGTGACACATTCTTTTGGAACTCAGTATGGAGCAGTGACTTGTCTTTATTTACTGCTGTTGAAAATAACCAGTGCACGTGTTGAAGCTGCTACTGTAACTCTGGAATCTTCCAGGAAATAAGGCAATAAAGCTGCTGGCTTGCTTGGTGAACTGCTGTCCAAAATGGTCACTTTATTTCCTATCTTGGAATAAACTCGGTTTAGTAGAACAGCATGTGTCTCTATAGGAGAGCAGAGGTGCTTTGCATAGTGCTTGGGGTAGGAGGACCGGGTGTTTGCATCTCCTGAGCCAGGCGTGGAGGGAAGACAAGGTGCAGAGCAGCGCCTGGCACTCAGTAAACCCTTCTTAACTGCTCTGGGAGTTGGTCCCCTCCCAGGTCTAGATAAGCGTGTTTGCCTCAAATCTCGGCACAGGGAAGCGGAGGCTGCTGGCTCTGTGCTGGGAATGAGATTTGTGCACCTTTCTTATGACTGCAGTTCACTGAGAGGGATTAATTGTGGTTCAAGGAACAGTACTTTGCTTTTGAGAAAGTCCCAGGCCTGTAAGCTTTGCTCTGTTTGTATTTCTTTCCAGTATTGGTTTCATTTGTCATGTGAATGACACATGACCTAATGAAAATCTTTCTAGGCTCCAGCAGTGTTCCTTGTAAGGAGTACCATGTGTTTGTAATGGCTGGCTGGCTGCCATGCAGGGGCAGGAAGGGAAGTGCTGAATTCCTGCTAGAAATTTTCCACTTGCTTTAACTGATCAGTGGATCCAGTTTAACTCAAAGCCTGGGACAAAAGTAGGCATTTCCCATCTTTTGTGTTACCTGGCAACATCTGGCCCTTACAGATGTGTAATCCTAACTGACATGTTAGTTGGTAAGTCAGCTTTTACTCCTTGCAGATTTAAACAGCTGAAGGCAGTTCTAATTCCCTCTCCATTTAGGAAAATTCTGGAATATTAGAATTACTTTGGCTGCCTTTTAAAAAAGTGAAACTGCTCAGCAGCCTTGCTGTAACTCTGCCATGCTGACAAAGCCACAGAGATGTTAACCAACTTCCTGAACATCTGATTTGTGGCTTGCACCGCTTTTCCGACGTGGACAAGCAGCATCCCAGACCCCAGTTAAGGCTACTACAGCATTCTTTTAAATCTTAGCTGCTTGCTGCAAGCTGCACTGCTTCCTTTGTTGCTGTTGCAAGTCTCAAAAGCGTGAGGTAATAGTTCCAACTTGCTGGTTTTGTTAAATCTCTTCAGGTTTTTATGCTGGAGTCAGATTTTATTTTGGGTTCATACATCAGCTCTTTGGCGGGTGAGTGCTGGGCTGGCAGTGACTGTGCAGAGCAAGGAGGGACTGAGCTTTTCAACAGCTTTAAGTGTTTCTGGATAAAACTGATTATCAGTACTACCCCAGAGCCTGTTTCTGCTTGGAGGCTTTACTGACAGGGCCTCAGAGCAAACGATGTGGGAGCTTTGCTGGCTGGCTGTGCCTCTAATTCAGGACTGTGGGGAACTACACAGATTGGAACTGTGAATGAAAGGGTTGTTGGGGGGAGAGGAAGAGGAAGGGGTGTTTTTTTGCTGAGATGAACTAAACTGGATGAATTGGCTTGAGTTTGGTGAACAAGTAGCTGTTCTGACATGTTCTATTTTTTATTTTAGTGCCACAATGGCAACTGCACCTTACAACTATTCCTACATCTTTAAGTACATCATTATTGGTAAGTAGCAGTGGGCTCACACCTGTGTGTGTTGCTGTGTGGCTACAGAAGGCTGTGGCTGTGCCATGCTGCTTTAGTAGGTGCTTGTCCCACCTCAGTCCCCACAGGTCACCACACTTCTCTACAGCTTTAGCATTTACTGGAGCATTTTGCATCATTAATGTCGAAGGTTTTAGAATTTATGTTGAAGGCACAAGTGCTGATTGGAAACCATTGCATGAGGTTGGTAAACCTCTGTCAGGCTATATTTTTGTGTTTCGATGTTGCTTTTAGCTGCAGCTTCCTTGGCTGCTTTGTCAGGGACTCTAAGGGATTGCATTTATTGCTGTCCTGGAAGAACTGGTCTTGCTGTTGATTGTTTAATTGTTAATGACCTTGTGTAGGTGTAAATGATCTGCAGTGTTATTGTACAGGTTTGTAAGTCAGGCTGCTGTGACAGCCTCAGGAAAAGCTGGTTCATAAAAGATCTTGCAGTGTCTCACTCTTGGCATTGTGCAAGAGGATCAGTGGAAATGGAGCAAGTTCTTGGGGTGTTCCGGATGGTTGTCAGTCTTTTTGATGTTCTTACCACAGTAAGACAGGAGCAAGCACCAAGTGCATTTTACATTTCAGTTTCTTCAGATGTGCTTTTTATAACCTTGTGAAATACAGCAGTAAAATCAGTAATATAAATTAACTTATTTCTTGAGCATTCTGCTCTTGCTTGCAAGCTGTAACCAAAGCTTTAGTGGCAAAGTTGATAAATTTGAGGATGTAGCCAGGGATAGAACACTGCCCATCTGACCTGAGAAATGAATGTCTCTGTACCATTTGTTGTGTGGGATGCAGAAAATGTGCTTGTTGCAACAATGATTTAACCATTCTTTCTGTAACAGGGGACATGGGTGTAGGAAAGTCCTGTTTGCTTCATCAATTCACAGAAAAGAAGTGTGAGTATTTGAGTTCATTATATTTATTCTAACTGGCACCTTCACCCCTTTTCCTGCCTGTTTCCATCACGCATGAGCTTGATTTGGTGTCTTTCTCTCTCTGTATGAGTTTGGATTGTTCTGGGTCACATTTTTGGTTTGACTTCTGTAGATGCAGAAACAAATATTGATGTAGTAATGGCAAAACCTGCTCCAACCAGTCCTGCCTGTGAGGATTGGTAGGGCTGGATCTGATTTTACAGCTTTTCTGTGGATTTTGATATGGACAAAGAGAAATTTCTTATCTGAACTGCATGTTTTCAATAGTGGTGTAGCTTGATCACAAGCAGTTGTTTTTAGTGCTGTTAAGGAGTTCAAAAGGAGAAAAAAGGAATAAGTTTTCTTTGAGTCCTTGTTTGCAGCCTTAAGCATCCCTGCAGGACACTTGGCCTGCCCTGGGTGATGGTGTTTAGGGCTGACTGCAGTCGCTCTCTGAAACATTTTCTCATGTATAGTATCATCATTAATTAAGAATTAGCTTCAGTTCTTCCCTGTGTGTGTTGCATTGGGGTTTGCAGCAGCTGTTACCTCACTCAGTGAGTAAGTCTGGAGGTATTTAATCACCATGTGCTACTTGAGATGTGGTAACAAGTGGGTAGGAGCTGCAGTTTAAAATATTTGTTTTCTAGTAGAAATAGAAATTTCTGACTGTTGTTTTTAATGAAAATGCAGTATCAGCCAGTTATTTAAATGCCATTTTGCACATGGTCAAATTGTCCATGAGGAGAATGTTCTTACTGTGTCAGCACCAAGCCCAAGCAGTACAACCAAACTAACGTGCCAAACACCTCTGCTGTGAGACTGCCACTAGCTCTAGGTAGCCTGATCCTCGTCCTGTCTGTATTTTCTTGATCTTTGTCAAAGATGAGCTTCTTAACATGAGTTTATCATAACTAGAAAGATGCCTTTTTGGATTTGATTTGGTGTGTTTGGAGCTACTTATGAAGCTGGCATTTTCCCGTGGACAGTCATGCTTTGCCCTGTCTGAACCAACCTGGGTATTTGTTTTTGAAGAAGTGACAGACTTTTTAACTGTATCTTTCTTGGTAATTCCCTAAAAACTGTCTTTTCCTACTGCATTAAAATAGTTAACCTTCTGCAAGGATAGACTGGGAATCAGCTGACTTGGTACCTTCTGATATGTATGGCCAAAGAGCAGCAGAGAAGGCAAGGAATTTTATAACTGTTTTTAAAACTAACAGCAGCTCAGGAAATAGAGCATTTTATTTCTGGTTAAGTGATGCAGTTTGGGAACTGTAGCTGTAAAAATGCTTTTTTAGAGACTGAAAATCTAGTAAAGATAACTGAAAACTTGTGGTAGTCATATCTTTGCAGCAAGGAAACCTTGTCCTGGGAAGATCTGATCTTTGCTCTTATTTTTCATGACAGTTATGGCAGACTGTCCCCACACAATTGGTGTTGAATTTGGCACAAGAATAATTGAAGTTAGTGGCCAAAAAATTAAACTACAGATTTGGGATACAGCAGGACAAGAGAGATTCAGGGCTGTCACACGAAGCTACTACAGAGGAGCAGCAGGAGCTCTCATGGTCTACGACATCACCAGGTAAGGGCAGCAGAGCTGGGTGTGCTTGGTGAGGTGGGGGTGCACAGCCCTGGAAGCACTGTCTGGTCTGTCCCCTTGGCTCAGAGGCTCTGTGTGCGTCTGGATGAGCAGCATCCTGTTGTGTGATGCCTGCCACACCTTATCTAAATACCGCAGTGTTTAAAGAGCTGCTGATGAGACACAGGGAATGATGTGAGCTGCTTTTCTTGGAAAATCCTGCTGCTGATGAACCCGAGGAGTTTGCATTTCAGGCTGTGGCCGCCTATGTTGAAGTTGTTTTAAAGGACTGGCTTTGTGCTTAGAATCTGCTGTGCAGCACGTGGCTGCTGCTGCTGTGGAGGCAGTGGCAGTGCTGCTCACCTGGCAGGGGTGCCCTCGGCGGGCCCAGCCCGGAGCGCGGCTGTGCCGCAGTGAACGTGCAGAAGTGCCCGTGGCGTGTGGGGAGAGAGAGCCTGGCCTCAGCCTGACCCCGGCCTCTTCCCCAGCAGCCAGGAGCCATCCTGGCTGCCTCTAGAGGTGGAAACTAAAGATGCTGCTGGAACAGTAATGCATCAGATGCAACATGAAATACTTTGGCTTTCCCAAGTCTCTCATCTTCCTCTGGGGCTGTTCTTGATATTCTTCAGGCACCTCTTTGTTTTTTCCTGCATATGTAGATGTATTTCCTGTTTGTGTAAATCTTGAGTAGAACATGACCTTCTGCAGTTTGTTACTGAAGTGCTGTTCTGCTGCACTGTGTTCTGTAAGAGTATTTGACAGGAAACCCTTTAATGTGTTCTGTACAGAACAGCATCAGCGTTGTCTGTGTGCAGAGCTCTGTGCTCGCAGTGGGAATTGGTCTGGCTTTCCACTGGTGGTGTAAGAGCTGCTCCAGGGGTTTAAAGTTGACTTGAATTTGTGGTGTGAGTCCACACTGCTGCTGCTTTGTTTGTTTTGAGGTGGGGAGAAGAACAGGGGTGATGGATGTTGCTGTGCTTGGATGCTGACTGTGCTGTTGGCACCTAAATATTTTATAAAAGGCTGAAAGTGTCCTCTCTTGGTTCTTTGCAGAAGAAGTACATATAATCACTTAAGCAGCTGGCTGACAGATGCAAGGAACCTCACCAATCCAAATACTGTAAGTTGGACTTCTTTTAGCTTAAAAGCAAGATTGCTTCTCCCTGAGCAAGAGGTGGGAGGCTCAGGCCAAAGCACTGCAGTGGTCTCTGCAAGAGCTGCTTGTGTTCTCTGCACTGCTGCTGTCCCCACTTGCAGAGTGCAGTGATTCACTTCCCTACTGCAGCTGGAGCAAAAGGGCTTCTTCTAAAAGTCTTCTTGTGCCACTCACCTTTCAGGGTCTGTTTGAAGCAGTTGGAGACAAAATCGAGATGAAATCTGGACCAACCTTGACTTATGTTACTCCTTCTTGCTTTGTCAGTAATGAGGTGAATGCTGTCCTTAGGCTGGAATGTAAATTGGATCTCCAGCAAAAGCTGACCAGGTTTTGTGGAAGAAGATCCTTCTGTGTCTCTCTGCCCATATCACAGAGCTGTTCTTCAGCCTGTTCCTGAATGCCTCAAAAGTAGTTTAGCACCAAACTGATGAGAAAACTCTGCTGTGATGAAAGAAAACTCTAAAGATTCTGTCTGGATTAGCAGCTGGTTAAACAAATACAAGAAGTGGCTCAGGGTACAGCTCTCATGAGTAAAGAGCAGCACCACTGCTTTTCAGGACCTCATCTCATGAGAACAGCCTAAAGCCTTGGAAAGTGACAGCTGGAGATGCTGTTCCTGCTTTCCCAGAGTGGGGAATGCTAGAGCACAGTTCTCCTGAAGGAGCGTGGCTTCTGTAGATAATCTGCTCCGCATATTTCCCTTTGGTTTTTTAAAGTCTCATTAATAATGAAGGTGGCAGTGAAAAGGCTCCTAAGGTTTTTCCCAGACTAACTTTGTCTCTCCTGACCCAGGTGATAATCCTCATAGGAAACAAAGCAGATCTGGAAGCACAGAGGGATGTTACATATGAAGAAGCCAAACAATTTGCTGAAGAAAATGGTGTGTTTTTTTCTCTTGAGCTGGTACATTTCCTACAAGATAGTGATGTTAAAGTGAATCCTCAGCATTGATAGCTGCAAGCTTACACTTCCAGAGTCATGGAATTGCATGTACAAACTCCTGCTGTGCCTCAGGCAGTCTGATAACTGTGCTTAGTTCTAGAAATCAGCTTGTGTTGATGCCTTAACATAGTCACAAAACCTTGTTTAGTACTCAAAGTGTCTTGCATGTAATGGGAAGGTCATGATGTGTCTGACTTCGGGCTCTTTGAGGTGTGTTGTGCACTGACTGTTAAACCTCTGTCTCTGAACAGGTTTATTGTTCCTTGAAGCAAGTGCAAAAACGTAAGTGACTTCTGGCTGCAGAAATGTTCACATTGGTCTGTTTGCTGGGATTTGAAAGTAACTTGGAACTGAGACCTCTGGCTGCATTTCAGGCAAAGACTGGTTGAATTCAAATGAACGGATTTGGATTTCAGGCCTTATTTGAGTGTGGAATGTGTTCATGTGGGTAAAGGGTTCTTTTCCAGGGTGTTCAGAGCTGAAAGTTTGGTCTGTAGGCGATGACCAGTCCCTCCAGTAACTGAGGAATTGCTGGGCCGTGCTTGGGCAGGCTGTGTCACTGGGGAGCAGATCTGCAGGGCCACCAGGAAACGTGGCTCCCACTGCCACCTGTCAGAACAGAACTTTGTAACAAAAAGAGCTTTTGATCCATAGTGGCTCCCTTGTCTGTAAGCCTCTGTCAGAACTGCTCTGTGCACGTGGCTCGATGCCTTGGCTTATTTTTGCTCCTCAGTGCTTTGGCACATATTCCTTATCCTGGTGCTGATGGGTGTAGAGGCCAGGGAGGGAATTGCTGTGTCCTGGGGCTGGGTTGCTGGGCTGGAGGAGGACGGGGCAGTGCCTGGCAGCTCCCGGGGCAGTGCCTGCCCAGCTCCCTCGGGAAGCAGCACTGCAGCCCCAGTAACTCCTGCTGCTCTCTTGCAGTGGAGAGAACGTGGAGGACGCGTTCCTGGAGGCTGCCAAGAAAATCTACCAGAACATCCAAGACGGAAGCCTGGACCTGAACGCGGCCGAGTCGGGCGTACAGCACAAACCGTCAGCCCCGCAGGGGGGGCGGCTAACGAGCGAACCCCAGCCCCAGAGAGAAGGCTGTGGCTGCTAGTGACCCCTCCGTGGCTCCTCCTGACCCCTCACCTCTGGCTCTAGGGAGTGGTGCTTTTGACCGCTTCCCCATCTTCTGTACATCTTACTGGGTTTAATTAAAACTCTGAAACAAGTTTAACACAGTACTAAACTGCTAAACAACTTTAGATGTAATCAGGTTATCAAAGGCAAGTAGAGTAATAAAACCTCTCCTGCATGGTAAATCTAGAAGTTTTTTTTTCCTTGATTGTCCTCGTGATAGTGTCACCGATACATAATTTAAACTGAGCACTGATGCTGGACTCCTGATTTTACACTTTCGCAGGGCTTTGTCTTGTATGGTTTATTTTATGGTTCTTTGGCCTTTCTTCCCCACCTCTAACTGTTTGAGCTGTCCGTAGTAAAGGATAAGTTTTTGCTGTGAAATGACTTCCGATGGTAGCGAGGGGCTCTGTAATGATGTGCTTTTGTTGGAAGAATTCCCTGTGGGATGTGCTGGGGTCGGGGTGGCGCAGGGAAGCGATCTGTTCATTCTCGTGCTCAATAGCTTTACGTCATTTTTTTTGCCACTTTTATCCTTTACCTTTGTTAACAGAGCGTAAATATGTATAAAATTTGAAGGAACTGAGCTAACAGTTAAATACATCCTGTGTATATGATTTTAATGAAGAAAATGATGCCTGGCATTAGAGCAGTGTGTAAGAACCCCCCGTTTGTACAGTCTGAGCTCTCTGTGCCCTCTGGCAGCACAGCCCAGCTGTGGCTGCAGCTGCTGGGTGTCACTCGCGGGGTCCCCACGGTGCTGGGGACACAGACATGAACACTAGTGGGGTGTGGCTCTCATTCTGCACTGTGCAATCCTCCCCTCTGCACTCAGCAGCGCTCTCCTGCTTCTCTTTGGTATTCTCGGGCTTCAGCCGTGGCCGGGCTCTCGCACACCTCCCGCTTTTATACCTGTAACGCTGGGAAGGGGCAGAGGCTGAACTGGACACTTGGAACAACATGTGCTCTCTAGGGATTTTTAACTACTCTTGTATTTTTTAACAGTGCTGTGTGAGGGGTTTTTTTAAAGGGTTTTGCTTCTAGCCTTCAAGTACATCCTTCCTGGGGTGCCACGGCCTGGCCTGTGTGTGAGGGGGTGTCACGGGGTGACCCTGCCTGTGGGGTGCTGCTGCACTGCTGTGGGGTTTTACTGTGGCTCCACGTGCAGCTTCACCGGGGAAATATCACATGGTTTAAAAATGGAAGGGGGTAAGTGCTTAACCATGATCCAGTGTCCCACTTCAGGCTTACTGCAGCGTTTCAAATACAAAGTAGTCTGAAAATCCCTCTCTAGACACTAAAACTCTACAATGTTCAGACTTGTAAGTAACCAGTGGTACCAGAGTATTGTACAGTCAATGTTAAATAAAAGCCAAAACTGGAATGTGCAGACAATAGGATTTGGGTAACTCGTGTGCTGTCCCTTTGTTTTGTCTGGTTAGTCCTTTTTTAACTCCTGTTCCTCAGTAGATGGGTATGTTCAAGATCTCCAGCTCCTGCATCCTGCTTAACCCAAGGCTGCACCAAGGTTTGCCCAGGGACCACGACCTGCTGCTGATGTGAAGTCAGTGTTGTAATGACTACAGCTTGTTGAGGTGCAATACCTGTACTCCCAGAGTAAGTTACAGTAGGTCTTATTGTTACTGTCACAGAAAGGATCTGTTTGGACTGCTGTACTCCTCATTTGATGTAACAATGCTATTAATCTAAATATTTGTAAATAAAGTACCTGTATCTAGATAAACCTCCCTGGTGTGTGTTACTTGCTCTGGCCCTCCGTGCTGAGGGTGGGACCTCTGAGGGGGCAGAGCTCCTTGGAGTGCTGGGATTTGTGCCCAGCCTTTACCCTGGGCCTTCCTTGGTACAAACTCCACAGGGTTTCCCAGAGGAATCTGCCAGTGTTTTCCAGAGCTGTTCTGTAAGGGAAGCGGGGTTGGGTGGTGTTTGTTCCCAGTGAACTCTGACAATGGCTGGGTGACGCTGCACAGAAAAATGTTACCTTTAACGAGGATGAGAAAGGGCAAGACTGAGACTGATGCCAAAGCCCATCCCCGGGAAAGGGTGGGAAGGGCTGGGACAGTCCCTGCACAGCCCCTGGCCTGTGTTGTCCTGTGCCTTGTCCTGCTGCCTGAAGGATTTACAAAGTGGCTTTTCCTGGACTGATTGTAATTTTGTTAAGAAGCCATTATCTGTATCCACCTGGTTCAGACCAGTGGTGCAGCCGAGCCTCCGGAAAGCAAGAGGGGCTCAGCCAGCAGCCAGGAACAGTTAAAAGGACAGAAAGGCCAGTGCTGGACACGTTCCTGCAACGAGGAGCCCTAGCACTCAAACCTTTGCCACTGTCCAGGGCTGTGCCAGGATCAGTGTCCTGGAGAACAGCTCTTCAGGAAAAGAATCCGCAACCACCCCCAGATAAAAGCATCAATCACAAAAGTTTATTTTAAGGAAGTATCCAAAATAATTGTATTTTAAACCTCCGTGCATTTGGCAACAGATCAGGCCTTGTAACAAGGTTTCTTTAAAGTGGAAACTGGCCACTAGCTGAACACTTAAATAGGAGTTTGGTTTGGATGTATTTAAATACACATTTAAAATAGTTTTTTTAAAAAAGCAAACCAACTTACATATATAAACCTGTTGTCAATTGTACAAAACCTTCACAGTACAGGCCCTGCAGCAGCTGTTTGTGAGTGGTGGCAAAGGCCTTTTCAGACAAGGCTCACCCAGTGAGGTAGGAGAACTCTTCAGAGGTGGCACCTGAGGGCCCCTGTCCAAGCTGTGGATGTGCTTTGGGCTTTTCTTTTAAAGTGAAGCCACTTTTCAAGTAACATTTTTACCTTAAACCGTTACAAAAGAACACTTTCGTACCAGGCTGGGGTGGAACCAGCTGTACCAGAGGTTCAGCCACTGAGCTGAACAGCTGAACCAGGAAAGTTCCTGAAAGACCAGGGATGGCAACAATTTATGCAGCAGTAACTCCATGTCCCAGGAGAGCTCCCAGCAGCTCTCACCCAGACTCTGCTGCACAACACACAAACCTAAAGCAGAACAGACACCAGCCCCGGGAATGCTGTCACTGGGAAGGGACAACGTGGTCTGTGAAGCCACAGCTGCCCCGTGGTCCCTCAGCCTTCCAGCCACTCGCGTCTCTGGGAGGTTGGAACTGGCCTGAAGCCACATCTCACCTCTGGCCTTCACCGAAAGATTCCTTGGGAGCTGGAATGCAGCACTGGTGATCCCAACACACCTCCCGGGCTGCTGGGGACCTGAAAAACACCCACAACCACTGTGAGGAAAGCTGAGCCTTTCCAAGGACATCAGCTACTGCCAGAGCAGGGGGAGGGTGTGATCACCACCTTCAGAAACGCCTGCCCAGTCTTGGACAGAGGCAGCACGTGGCTGTAGCAACTCCCAGTGAGACAAGAACCGTTAAACCCCCAAATCAGAATTCTGATCCCCAGCAGAACATTACCTGAGCTTTTGTTACATTCAGAGCACTGTGAAGAGATCCCAGGCTGGGGCTGCTGGGCAGGAAGAGGGAGTCTGAAGCAGTGCTGCTGACCAGGTCATCCAGCACCTGGAGCTGGCGCTGGAGGCTGTGCAGGCTCCCGGCCGTCTGCCGCTTCCCCTGCAGCAGCACCTCGGCCTGCTTGGCCAGGCAGCGCCGCAGCTGCGCCTGCAACACAGCGGGCACGGGCATGGCAACACAACACACCGGGCACGGGCACAGGCATGGCAGNACACAACACACCGGGCTGCTCACACCAGGCATGGCAACACAACACACCGGGCTGCTCACACCGGGCACAGGCATGGCAACACAACACACCGGGCTGCTCACACCGGGCACGGCAACACAACACACCAGGCACGGCAACACAACACACCAGGCACGGCAACACAACACACCAGGCCGCTCACACTGGGCACGGCCACACAACACACCGGGCTGCTCACACCGGGCTGCTCACACTGGGCACGGGCATGGCAACACTGGTTAAAGTCAGCCCTAAAGGCTGGAAGGTTGTCTCGCACCACGAGCAGGGGGCAGTGGGTTTGGGAGTTATTTTTAAATAAGCTCTGTTTCGATGGCCGTGTTCTAGCTGAGCCTGGTCCTTAAAGTGATCGTGGGTGGTGCTGAACTCCTCTGTCATGTTGCTGATACAGCACAGGATGATATAAATGAGGGAATCTTGTTGGAACACTCCAACATTCCATTAACTGCCAATTAAAATTACTCATCTTGCTACAGCCAGGCTTTAGCTGTTTCCACCCAGAGCTCCTCTCTCTGGTCATTACACAGTGGATTTGCCCAAGCTGGAGGAGAATCCCCACCCCCCAGCTCGTTTAGATCATGTTTTGAAGGGGCCCAAGAAATGTGAGGGGCACAGATGTGGCACCTTCAGCCGGTCCTCGTGCTGCTGCAGCTTCTCCCGGAGCGCCTCTCCCCGCCACTGCTCATCCTTTGGGGAAAAAAAGCACATTCAGCCAGAGGGATCAACACAGCACCAGGAGCAGCTGCTTGTCCAAAGTGTTTTACCAGTAAGAAGACTCTGGAAATATTGAACTTTTCTTCCAAGGAGAGGAGTTGTCTGTCAGCAGCAGCGAAGGGAGCAGTGTCTGAGTTATCCCACTCACACTGCAGACTTCCCCTTCCTTCAGGAAAAGCTTCCAAATCTTCCAACAGGTCTGGAGAAGATGAGCTTGGAGATTTAAACCCTGTCCTAATTTCATTTTCAACCTCCAGGTTAAGCAAGGTTGCTGCACTCTCCATTTCCCTTTGTCTGTCTTCCAGGTCTTGGGTTTTAACCTGCAGCACAGAACAGCTGGGTTACAAACACCAGTCCTGAGGGCTTTTCCTGCATCATTGAACAAGGCTATTCTGGACATGGGAACACCTGGAGCACTGCAGTCAGGAAGCCCAGAGCCTCTGCGCTGCTGCAGCCCTGGTTCCAACATTACATCTGCCAGGGAAGCCCTCAGATGGGAACAGGCAACTCCAGTGACCAGGACACAACTTGTTAACCTAAACCTGCCACACTCTGACCTTGCAGGGCCTTCCCAAACACTTTCCAATTGCCAACAACATTCTTCTCTGTTCTTAAAGGGTTTCAAAACAATTTATAAAGGATTTATTGAAGGAGTAGAAGAAATCAGACAAGGTGAATCACTTTTTAATTTAAAGTGAGTATCTAAAGAAGAAAAAGCTGGCCCAAGCTGGCACTGGCAAGTCATTAAATGCCTGCTGAGTAGCTCTGAACATTGCTAACGTTTAGCGATTTGCATAAACTACAACTCTGAGTGTATTTTCAATTGTGATGCTGCAGGAAGATTCAAAACCATACAGAACGAGCTTGTGCGAAGCCATGAACCCTCAGCCCCCCTGGATTTGGCACCCAGCTGTACCTGGCTCTGGGGGTGGCTGCTCTCCAGCTGGGGCTGGCCCAGGTGCCCCCCGGTGCAGTGACTGCGGGTGACGCGCTCAGCCACGGCCCTGGCACTCTGCAAACCGCCCCTTCCACGCTTCTGCTCCTAGGAAGGTGCAGGGAGATGCCTTTTACTGGGAGCATCCACTACAGAACATGAACTAAGAGAACCCACGATTTCTTCAAGGCAGAAACAGGATCAAACAGGAGGAACTCGGGTGTTGTGCAGCACTGGGAATTGCAGGGGTTGGTTGCCTCCAGTCTGCTCAGGAAGTTGATGCATTACTTTGTTCCTCCAATGATAAAAATGGGTGTTCCATCATTCTGCTGTTTAAAACAACCCAAACCCCCAGACTTTCTCCCCTCAGCCAGGACTTACTTGAAGTTTGCTTTCAAGCTCCATCCTTTGCATTTTCTGTGTTTCTCTCAGACTCAAGATTTGTTTTTCTGCTTCTCTCCTCTCTGTCACTATCTGACCTTGAAGTTGCTCTAGCTCAGACTTGGAGACTTCCAGTTCTTTCTGAAGACACTGTATTTCTCTGTCTTTTTGCTGTAACTGTAATTCTTTTTCTGAGAGCTGATGTTCTGTAATGAACATTTTAAAAAAAAATCCTGATTAGCAAAAACTTATCTTGGCCCACTTCATACACAGCAGATATTTTCCAAACACCAAGGACCCAAGCAAGATGAACAGAAATATTTGTTGTGCCATTATCCTCAGCCCCCAGAGATGGTGACAGTTCATTTGTGCAATGACTCTTACTGCTTTTTATGATGGTTTCTTCAAGAGCTGCACACCGGGACTCCTCCTTTTCCAGCTTCCCAAGGTTTTCTTCTGCCAGCCTGACTTTAGCTATTGCCTGCTCCAGTTTCTTGTGTTGATCTGTTAATTCCTTTTCCAATAGGATTTTCTGATCCTTCATTTTAGCTGTACATTCTTCCAGTTTTTTCCCTTCACACTCTGAGTTTTGCTTGAGGCGATGAAGAACCTGCCAGAAACCCCCCCACTCCGAGCTTGAACCAGCACCAACTCAGGGACAACAAAAAACATCACTAAGAGACACTAGAGAACTAAAAATAGCATAAATTGGAAAGAACTGCAGTCTATCAGTCCCTACTGACAAAAAATGTTTGCCAATTTTTCTTGCCTCTCTCATTTTCAGAACAGCTCCCTCAGTTTTTCTCTTGGGTAACACTTTGCTGAAATTCCTCACCCAACCCGAGCTAATTTGGCCAGAGCAGTCTGTGCTGCTGTGATTATTTGTAAACTCACACCCCAAACTTTTTGGCCTGAATTATTTTTAAGGTCAGGAGGAAGTGAGGCAAGTCAGGGGGCTGTTACCGCTTCCTGCTGGGCGAGTTCTGTTTCCTTCTCTTTAATCTTTTTCTGGAGCTGCTGCAGTTGGTTCTCCCTCTTCTTGTGCCTCTCCTGGCATTCCTTGCGCTTCCTTAAATACTCTCGGATCTCTTCCTTCAGGGCTGCCTGCTCTCTGAGCAGCTCCTCCTGCTGCCTGGAGTTGTTTTCCAAATCCTGCAATGGAAAACAAAAGCGCGTGGCAAGAGGAGCTGGGAACAGGAACCAGCCCCAGAGGTTTGGGTTTGAGAGAACAGAGCTGGTCACTGGCACACTCAGGGTTCCTTCCCCTCAAACCAGCCACGGAGTGAATAAACACAGAAGGAGCCACCAGATAAAAAGCCAGAAGGTGCTGCTTGGTTGGTTGTTTTCGAATTATCTTCTTCCTAAAAAACAATGAACCCACTCCCCACTCGGCAAGAAGAAGGCAATAAAGCAGTTCATGTTTAACTAAAACCAACCTGTTCCACGAGGTGAAGCTGCTGCCTCGAGTCTTTCAGTTCTGCTTTCAGTGTTTCCAGTTCTTCCTTTTTCCCTAGAAAAATATTTGGTGACAAGAGATTTTTCAATCAGCATTTTGAAACACCAATATGCAGAAATTCTCTCTTTTCATGAGTGAAGAGTGAATAACACAAACACAGTTTCTAAAATTTCCATCTTTTCAACATGTTAAATCCTTTCTGCCTATGGACATCTGAGCATGCTGAATATTTAGTATCATACAGTTCAGTTAAAGTGTGTCTTTTAACAGATTTGTCTTAAAATGTAGCACACCTTAAAGCCAAAAATTGATCTTTACCTTGAAGATCCTCCTGGACAGCGACAATCTCTGCACTCAGTGATTTCTTCTGCTTGTTCAGTAGCTCCACCTCCTGCTGCAGGTTCTTAACATCCAATTCCATTTTCTCCATGTTGGACAGTGCAGTTCTGCTGCTGTCTTCAGCAGCAGTTAAGTCTCTGTAAAATGTGAATCATATTCTTGGTTAGTTGGAAACCCTTGGTGAGGACTTCAAAAATGTCAGCAAAACTCTCTGAGCCCAAGGAGATGGCACCAGCAGTCAGAGCAAGACAAATGTCCTGTTCCAAGATGCCACACTTTACTTTTTGTAACATTTCTTGTGGCATTGCCAGGATATAACAACTGTTGCTGATTCATCAGCTCTATTGCTGAATATTTTTTAAGTCTGCTGTGCAAAAACTCCACGGAACATAAGAAAATGCCTATTCTGTATCACTGGGCACCTCACAGTTAGAGCTGTACTTTTAACTACAACAAACAGACATTCAAACACTTCCCCATCCCTTCTGCTCTTTGCAGGAAAAAGACATTCCCTCACCTTTTGGCTTGTGACAACTTCTTCTCCAAACTCCTGGAGTCTTCTTCCAGCTTCTCCTTCTCTTTGGTCAGAGCCTCGATGCTGTTTTGCAGAGTTCTCCTGTGAGAGCCCAGCTGTTCGTTCTCCTCACGGTCCTTCCTGAGGAGCTGCTCCTGCCAATCCACTTCCCCTTGCTGACACTGGAATAACCTCTGAATATTCTCCAGTTTTAACTTCTCCTAGCAAAAACAGGCATGGTGAGCACCATGCTTCTACAGTCCAGAAGCAGAACAAGTATTGACATCCTTAGCTGCAGCCAGAGTGATTTGAGCGCATTTAATGGAAGAAGGTGACAATGGAAGGGTTCCAAGTACCTTGGGGACCTTTTTAATGCTAGAGATCACCCAGGTGAGTTGAACTCTCTTCCAGACTCACTCTTTGCAAGTGAGAACACAGAATCCAGATAAAAAGATTCTGGAAGCTCCTAAAAAACCAGCATCCATCATTCTACAGCCACGGAAAAGCTTCTGTGCTCCCTCTCTCACATACACCAAAAAATCCCATTATTTTAAAGGGCCTAAGCAGACTTAAGATTTTCCGTGATAAGCTGAAATCAGATTAGAAACTGATTGATTTAAAAGCATCAGGATTCTGTTACCCAAGGCTTAAGAGAAGCACAGTTCTCCCAGTTTCTGCATCAGCCACAGAAGCATTTCTTACCTCTAGAACGGCCACCTGCGTCTTTTCCAGCTCATTGACCTTCTGGTCATGTTGTAGTTTCAAACCTTCCAGTTCATTCTTCTCAAGCTCCAGCATTTCCAGCACATGTTTCAGTTCTAGTGAGGTGAAATAAGCAGCGGTTATTGGATTAGGATGAGGATAACTGAAGAGCTCTGTGTGTTCCTTCCCCATCTGCACAAAACCCACTAAATCCCGGGACATACCCATCTTGTGCTTGGTGATTTGCCCAAGTATTCCTTGAAGGTTTTCCTCCTCCTTTCTAATATCCTTCCTTAGGACCAAAAGCTGTGCTCTCCTCTCATTCATCTGGACATCCAGTTCTTTCCTCTCAACACCAAGCTCTCCCAGAAGTTCTTTGATTTCCTGTGAGAATGCATCAGTGTTACAAGGAATACCATTATCTGCAACTTTAAATGAAGTCTTCCTTTGAGCAGAAGTTCTAAATATTTATAAAATTATTTAACAGTCTGTCATCAGTATCTTGGTTTAAAACATGTTTTTGGTTTAACAAACGAAAAATACAGAATATTTAGGTTAAAGTCTTGCTTGCTGATGATTTAGAGTAGTAATTCTGCAATTGGTCTCCAAAATCTTACCACAACACTGTCACCCAAGTGAATAATAGGCCTTAAAACAAAACCAGACAAGAAGCCCTCACAAAAGAAAATAAACCACAAAATATAATTAGCCCTGATACTTTGTTTGAATTTCAGCAGGGAAGTACAGAATCCTTTCTGTGCAAATGGGGATGGGGACAGACTGGGGCAGCTCTGTTGTGTTTTACACACACTGACCACACTGATTTCCCTCAGCAGCTGCTCCTCTCAGCAACAGGAAGTCATTCACAGACTTATATTTAATGTAATTTAGCTCTCAAGGGACCAATTCTGTACGAATTACTGGAACTGGGGAGCTCTTCTTTGTGCATCTGGACCAAGCTTTAGTCCCACAAAACCATAAAATTCCACGTTCTATCTCTCAATGGGTTTGGGCAGGGCACAAAAAGCAAAACTGATTTTGTGGAAACCTCCTGGAAAGATTGTAGCACTTCAAATCTTTTGCTATAATGATTTGAAAACTCCTTTGGGAAACTTACCCTGATTTGGCAAAGCTTTTCGTGTGCTTCAGTCTCTCCATCTCGAAGAGCTTCTTTGAGGTCCCCTTTCCTTTGGGAAATGCAGTCCTGAAGGCCACGGAGCTCTTCTGTTCTTTGAGTCACCCGTTGCTCCAGGAACAGGAGCTCTTGCTGCTGAGCAGAAATCTACAGTGGAGAAGTTTAACAGAAGAATCAGTGGAAGCTTTTGTTTCCATAGCTAAACGTGAAAAAAAAAACCCACATGAAAAAGTGCATCAGAGAGACTGGGATCATAATTATGAGATAAAGGTCAATTCCAACAAAATGGATAGCCCAGGGTTGGTAGGCCAAGCCTCACCTGATCTTTCAGTGTTTCCAGTTCAGTTTTCTTGCCCTGAACGAGGTTTTCTGCTTCTCTGATGATCTGGAGATGCTGGCCCTCGTTGCCTTCTGCAAGTCGAATATCTCCTTGGAGCTTCTGAAGACTGAGAGTGAGGATAAAAACAGGAGTCAGAAGAAGTGAGAATATCTTAGGCAGTGACTCACTGGAGCAGGACATGTTTAATTTAGCCCAGTTTGTGAAAGTTAAAGGTACTCACCTTTCAGCGAGCATTTCTATCTTCTGGTTTAATGACTGCAGCTCAGAGTCTCTTGCAGCCACCATTTTGTTGATTTCCTTCAAAATACCTTCTTGTTCCCTCTTGTGCTGTTCCAAACCCCTCGTATCTGTCTGCAATAACCTAGAAGAGCATTTACACCCTTTCATATTAACATTTTAACAGCTCTCCCTCTCCAAATGCAGTGTCTTGATGCTGCAAAGAACCCAGTCCTTGTCCTCACTCCGTGTGACACAAACCCACAGGAGCACTCAGGGTACCTGAGCTGCTGAGCTGCTTTCACAAGTTTAGTGGCTGTTTCCTGAGCCCTCTGCTCCAGCTCCTCTGCCTCCATTTCAGTGCAGGACAAATGGTGTTTGGCACGATTGTACTTCTGCAGAGCCTCTTTAGTCTGGAGCAAAAATTGAAGATTGAGACAATACATTCCACCTTATGCAGCATTTGCTGTTTAAAGGTGAGCTCCTGGCTTGAACATTCCACCTGAGCCTTCTCCCTCATTCTATCACAAAGAACTTTTTCTCCTCTCTTGTCCAGGGCAGAAAACCTTCCTCCTCTTCAACAAGGACTAAACCAAGTTCTCCTAGCACAGTTTACGTCACAACTTATTCTCATATAGAAGCATTTTAAGAGGCTCCAGGTTACCCATGTGAAAATAAACTGCCTAGACAAACAAAACAGGGCTCAAATCCTTCTGCCCTCAGGGTTTTGCCTTCACTCACCTTGCCCCGGGTGCTCTCGAGTTCCACCTGAGCCTCTGTGAGGAGCCTGTCGGCCTCTCTGAGCTCAGCTCGGCGTTTCAGGAGAGTCTTCTCTGCACATTCAATCTCCTCTGCAACATCTTCCTGCTGCTGGAGGGACTTTTCCAGCTGCAGCTCTGCAAGGACGCTGTCGCTGTAGCCATCAATGAAGTCCCTGAAAGGTGAGGATGAAAAACATGGAATTAAAACACAAAAATCTGAGAGCCTCTTGAAGTTCTAGAATGGTAAATGAGTCCAAAAGCTGATTTTGCTGGGAAAAGGTTCAGGTATTTGCACATGCTTCCTTTCAGTGCATTCCATGCCCTGCTCCCACCTGCGTGTGCTCCGTTTCTGAGCCGCTCGGCGCAGCTCTGCCACTTCACATTCCAGCTCTTCTCTTTCCTGCTCAAGTTCTTCAACATTTCCATGCAATCTTTCCACCTCCTTTTTGTATTTATGCTCAGCTGCCTCTGAGCATTTCTCTTTGTATTTCTGAGACTTTAAATAGCACACGGTGTCTTCCAGCCTTGACACTTCACCCTCCTGCATACAGGGAACAGAACAACAGAATCAGGATCTATTTTCCAGCTGAGGCCTCCTGACACCCAGGAGCAGCCACAGATGGCAAAGACTGGAACCAGAACCAGACCCTTCCTAGCAGGGAGCTTTTTCTAACCCATTTATCAGTCAGTTCCCAAGGGTTCCAGCTGCAGCTGCAGCTCTGGTTCTTACCAGACGCTGATGTTCAGGCACGTTGCAGCGGAGCACTCCAAGGGGAATGAGCGGTACTGCGAGGTTTGGAGGCAGAGGGCCAAAAACCACCTGGGATCCCAGGGGAGGTGGGCCATGGATGATGGATCCAGGAGCAACTGGAGCTCCAGTGGCTGCTGCAGGAGCAGGGGCATAAACCCCCATGCCCTGAGGTGCAGGGGCCCCATCTGGAAGGGCTGTGTAAAGAACTGTGCCCGGGGGTGGCACAAAGGGAGAGGCTTCAGGGACAGGAGATCCTGCATTTCTTTCACCATCTTCTTTTGCTCTTCTCTCTATAAAAAAACCAAAATCAAAGACGTTACTTTTAATAATCTTTTCAGTAGAGGTAGTCTTTAAAAGCACATTTTAAATTCCATGTAATTTACAAAAAATGTAACAAATGCTGCTTAAACTAAGTTATTCAGCAGTAATAAGCATTTCAATTCACTTATGCCCATCAAAAGAACTCTCTGTGAACTCTAAGCAAGCCCATCTTTAGTCTGCTCCTCAACATTCAGAGACTGACACTGACTTACCTTTGCCAGAACTTGCTTTGTACAATCCATTTCTGACTGGTGAATAAACCCAACATCCTTGGCTGGGCAAGTCTTCCCCCCCACAGGGCCTGTCCTGAGCACCCCCTCTCCTGGCTGGGGATGTGCCAGAGCACCCCAAACACACTCCAGAGTCTCTGGTGCTGTGGGAAGCAGGAGTTGAAGCCTGGAGAAAAAATACAGTATGGGAATCTAGAAATGACAAACCATGGCAAATAAAGGATTAGTTGTAGACATTCAAATGATTTTTCAGGAACAGGCTGCCCATACTCTGCTGTCTTTTTGTTCTAAGCATGATGCTGCTTTAAAAGCACTAAATATATTTTAGCAATATTGGTTTTAAATTCAGACAAATGCTTTTCTGCAAATGTTTGTCTGTAACACCCCCTTTTAACCCTTACCTAAATGCATTTTCAGTACTGCCCATGGAATAGTTCTCTCCCAATGTTATGAACCCTGCACTCCTGTTAGCACAGTAAAGGGCTTTACCAGGGAACATTTGGGTGTGTTTTGTTTCAGTATTTCTCCTACATGCCAGCCAATATTTGTTCCTAAACCTCTCCCAAACCCACTGAATTTATAATGCACTCTCCCCCATCAAAGGGCTTTCCACAAGGAAAACAATCCAGACCAGGATTTTTATTCCTGACCTGTGATGACGGCAGGTAGTACCAGTACCCCCTCCTTTTCAGGGGCTCTGCTGTACTGGTGGTGGGATCATTCTGCTGTGAGAGCACATTTCTGAGGGCTGCAATTTCATCTTGTAAGGTCTCAATTTCATCTTTGTTACCTGGAAATTAAGCACAGTTTTAGAGTTACCTAAGGCAAATAGTTAAACAGATACTGCATTCAACTTTTCCCTCATTGTTATCTAGTGAATCTGGAACTCTATTTAAAAAAAATAATTGCTGAGGGAAACAAATTCAATGTTATCTATAGTGACAGGCATACACAGGAGGTTTGGTGGTTTAAGATTGTGGAAATACAAGTTCATATCCAGGTAACTGCTGCTCCTTTTCCTTACACACAGCTCTGGCAGTGTCCTAGAGCAGTTTAAATTGAATGCTCAGCACAATCAGTGTTTTCTAAACAGTTGTAAAAAGTGCAAACTAATGAAAAGTGACACCTATCCTGTATAAACCTGTGCAGAAAGATATTCTCAACACTTTATTCTCCAGGTTCTCAGTTCAAACAGTGAGAAATGGGGAATAATAATCTTCTGTATCCCTGTCTATCTGCAAGAAGTAGAGAGAAAAGAGAAATTACCTGTCCCCATATTATCCAACAACCATTTCAAACGGTCAATCTCTGCTTTTTGCTGTTCCACAGCTTCACTTAATTTATTAATTTCAAACTTCTGGGTGTTTGATGCAACAGTGTTCTCACCAGCTTTCTCCATTTCCTGCAGAACCTATTTGAAACAGAAGTTTAAATCACAAAAATCTCCCACTCAATGCCACAAAGCTGCTCTTCCCATCTCCTCACTCAAGAGGTGTTTAAGTGAACTCCGTATGATTTTCCTTAAAACTCAGCTGCTCCAGGCAGTGAGGTTTTCAGTTTGTTCTCGGGCAGGTATCAGGGGAGAGAAGAACACTGATTTGGGAAAACCTGAGGGGAGAAGAGCAGGACAAGAACCTCTAGACATGAAATTTTCAGAAACTCACTGGTATTTAATCATATAAACAACCTACTTGCTCTTCCTTCTCCTTCAGGAGCTGTTGTAGCAATTCTATTTCAGCTTCTGCTCCGGCAAGAGCCTGGGAAGCACGAGCTGCCTCAGCACAGAACCCTTGGGCTTCCTCAAGCTCCTGAAATTGAGATTTTCATTTGAGCCGTAGTTTTCAGGATCATTTCTCAGACTTGAGATGTGCCATTGTGAAAAGCTAACCATTGAGAAGCATCAGCACCTGACTGTTCTGGCACTAGATGGATGTAAAATACAGCTTCTCCTTTAACTTTACAGTACTGGTACAGAGGAGATGTTATTATGTAGCCAAAAGTGCTTCCCAGTTTGAAAAAGTGTCTCCAGTTTGTGCAAGCACAAACTTCCAGTCCTTTCTTTTGTTTTTTCTGTCTTACAGAACAGTGTATTATCTATTGCTTGCCTTTCAGTTAATAAGAGATTAAAGATCTTCCCCCTGCCCTTCCCTCCCACAGCAGGAACCTGTCCATACCCAAATTTCCTCACGCATCTACTGCGCCTCAAACTCTGCCCGAAGCAAGAGCTCCCGTGCAGCAGCACGACTCAGAAGAAAGCTCTGAAGCTCGTTTAAAGGGCACCAGGACTGCTCCCACTGCAACGGCATTAACAAGCAATTAATTAACTCTCCGTGCTGATTTACCTCAGCTCTCTCCTGGTTAATCCTGAGCACAGTCCCCTCCAGAGCCCTGAGCTGGTTTGCAGCGATGGAGAGCTCGGTGGCTGCCAGCTTGTCTGAGGTGACAACTGCTCTCTGCAGCTCCTTCAGCTCCTTGTCCAGACTCAGCACCTGCATTTGTGCCCTGGCATCTTCTATTTTTTTCTGAAAGCAGGAAAATAGACTTTTACAATGTACTTTCATCCTCCCTCCACCCCATTTTGTATTATTTAGAAAAAAAACATAAAGCGAGGACAAGCAGTAAAATACAAGGAAAAGAAAGATGTTGTATTTGACATTTGTGTTCCTACATGTGTTGTTTCATCTTAGAAAGCAAAAATTCACAAGTTTTTGTTTCTTCTTTCCTGAGCAATCAAACAGTGCCTGGAGCTGCCCTCACCCATTCTTACCCTTTTCTCTAAATTCTCCAGCTGAACAAGAATAGCCTCTTTTTCTTCATCTGCCTCCTGGAGCTGCTGATCAGCAAGGCCCTGAATCTCTTCCATGCTCTTTATTTTTTCATGTAAACGTTGAATTTCATTCTCTAACTGATGGACCTTGTTCTTATTTTGCCTGTTTTCAGCTTTAACCTGTAAGTAAAATACATTAGAATAAGTAGCCAGAATTTTTTTTCCAATCAAAGGCCACCCTGTTTTAATTATTTAATTAAAGAAGCTTCTGGGAAGTGCAGTTACCAGCATACTTTGCATGAAAAAAGAAAGGAAATGTAACTATTGTGCCACTGTAACTGTAATATTTTAAGAGTGCCCCAGTTATTTTCATAATGATATGTATAATGATCCTACAAGAAGGTTCAGAGCTGTATTTTTCTAGTGGTCATTAAAGTCTTTGTTGCCTCTGAGACAGACCATTGACTAAATTCCAACTCACCAAATAATCAGGAAAAATCAGAAAGACTATTAATAAAAAATCAAATCAGACTCCACAGTTACACAAAGGACAGAGTACAGCCACGCTTCATCAAGTGAAACTTGATCCTGCAAGTTACATTTTTTTGGACTAAACTGAAATTGTCTTACTCTTGCTTTTGTTGTTTGATACGTGCCTGTCTGTATTTCTCCTGTATTTCTTCCAGTTTTTCCTGGTGGGATACCATTTCTTCCTGCAATTGTCTCTGTCCAGCCCATGCTTTCTCTTTTTCCTTCTGAGCATCAGCAAGGATGTCATTGAATTCTTTCTGCAGACTTGCAAAGCTTTTCCCTAAAACATCAGCTGAATTTGGATACCTGAAAGAGAAACAATCCAGGTTCCAAGACAGAAAACAGTGATTTTAAATTGTGATATCAGATACTGAAATCACGAATGAAAAATAGTGCAAGTTTAAGCCATGCTGAGTAAATAATTCAGCTTAGGTTGGAAAAGATCTTTATGATCATCAAATCCAACCATTCCCCCAGGGCTGCCAAGGCCACCACTAACCCACGGCCCCAGGTGCCACATCTTAATATTTTTTAAAATCCCTGCAGTGCTGGTGACTCCACCACAGCCCTGGGCAGCCTGTTCCAGCGCTTGGCAACACTTTCAGTGAGGAAAATTTCCTAGATATCCAACCTGAACCTCCCATGGCACCACTTGAGGCCATTTCCTCTTGTCCTGCCCCTTTCACATCTTACACTGTTTGTACTTTTATTTTACTCACTCCATCTCTCCAGCTCCTGTCTGAAGCTTTTGCCTGAGTTCATTTATATAAGCTATGACATCCTCAGGATGAATTAAGTTACCAACTGCATGGTTTAGCTGA
This sequence comes from Cnemophilus loriae, assembly GCA_013397755.1. NCBI lineage: Eukaryota > Metazoa > Chordata > Aves > Passeriformes > Corvidae > Cnemophilus > Cnemophilus loriae. The sequence goes on along the minus strand of VZTF01003499.1, from coordinate 1,076,112 downwards.
TTCTGGACATCTTTAAGTTGTTGTTTTAAGAAATTATTGTCTCCCTAAAGAAAGACAAAAAAGCAAAATCCACACAAATGTAAGCAAACAAATCCACAAGTGATAAAAGCTTGAATTTTTAATACAACAAATACTTCACCTGTAATTGCTTAAACTGTAAAAGCAGCTTGCAATTTCGTTGTTCCTCCTCTTCTGCCAGTTGTGCCTTGGTCTGAGCATTCTCTAACAGTTGTCTTTCCTTTTCAAGTTCATCCTGCAGGGCTGACAGTTCCATCTACAAAACCAGAAAACCTCCAGATTAATATCCCCACTCCCAACCTGTCACCCAAACACACAACAGATGTAGTTCTTAAAACAGTAACAATATGACAGCACCTAAAAAAGATCCAACAAAACAACCCCGAGCAAACCATCTGGACCTCGCTTCGGAGCAAAGTTCTGAATCCCAGCAAACTGAATCCACCTTCTGTGGGAACACACCCAAACCAGGCTTGTCTGTGAGTTAACGGTGGAGATGAGGTGTCCTGGGGTAGCTCACACCTCTGGCAGCACTAAAGCTCTGTTCTTACCTGGCTAAGTTGTTTCAGTCTTTCAAATTCTTCTTTTTGCTGCTTGGCTTCAGCATCTCTCTCTCTCAGCTGGGCTTCCAGCTCAGCCTCGTAGGCGCTGACCTTCCCCTGGGCATCTCGAAGGGACTCATTTACCTCTCTCTGCTCCCGGAGTGCACTCTCCAGCACGGCAATTTCCTGGAATTTTATATTCATTTTAGAAGGATGTACATGGGAGAGCCAGAATTTAAGAGTCCATTGCCTCCCTTCCCTTGAACTCAGGAACTCCATTAGAACTTGAAGGCGGGTGGCACTTCTACCTGCAAGGTCAGGTCAGTGATGCCACTGATTGCCCAAAATCGACACTCAGGTTAGAAAGGTGGAGCTGGAAGCGACAGAGAATTGTCCCAGGAATTCAGGTTTACACAACACTCATCAGGATGCCCAGACAGCTCCGTGGCATTGGCTGATCCAAGCTGCTGACACACACCCTTGGCCACTGTCACAGGTTTCACTGACGCCATTCCCCACGTGATGTCTGCAAGGTCAAACCTGCATTTCTGCAAGGCCAAACCTGCATTTCTGAGCCATCTCCCACAAAGCACACATTTACTGGATGTCTCTTGCAACTGGTTTTAAAGGCCAGATTCTATTCTTGAGGTGTGTGGGCACATCTCATCATGTGACCATATCAGAAATTATTTTGTCCAAGGAATTGTGCTTTCCTAGTCCCAATCTGATCACCACCTTATTTTTTTCAAGTTTATTCTTAGATACCTGAACTTGGGAAAAGCCTTACTTTTCTCATATTTTCTGCATCCATGGCAACCACTTCCAGGTTGTTTTTTTCCTCCTCCAGATCTGCCAATCTTCCCAGCAAAGATTCTTTTTCCTTCTGCAACTTCTTACACTCCTCATTGGCCTGTTTTGCCTGATGCTTCACACTTTGCAGGTATTCCTGTAAGCCAACGATAATACTCTCCAAATCCCTTTTCAGTGCTTCATTTGTTGCTATTTGACCTGCAGAAATGCAGAATCAATTCGAGGTGGTTAAGAAGCCACATTTATTTACCAAACAAACCAAACTGCCTTCCTTCATCATTTCAAATGTTTGCCATTGGAGTAAGTAAAAACAAGTACCTAGAACTCAACCAGAAAATAGCTGTTGTTAAGGTTAGGATTCCCAATATCGCTGTGTTAATGTGGCCACTGGAAGAGCTAAAAAAAATTGCAGCTGTTTGTGCATTCCTGCCCCCATTTCCCAACCAGGTACAAGTGAGGTGAACACACACAGTTTCCTTTTCCATCAGTTAAGAATAGTTTTTTAACACTTTTGTACCCATTCTGTGTATAATTTGAGCAAAGATAAACAAATCAATCCTCAATTCAATTGCCATGTTGTCCTAAGTACAAGAAATACTTTAAGACAGAAATTAAAGTTTACCATCAGTGAGCTGCTGCTCCAAATCCTTGATTTCCTCAGTTTCCTTTGCAATCCTGGAGAGCATCTCATCCAGGCGAGTCTCCAGCTGCTGGCAGTGTTTGTTCATTATATCCAGGTGCTGTTCTTTACTTGCTTTTTGAGCTTTCATGTGAGCCTGTCAAGTAACAGAAAGGTAAAGCAGGGCATCAACACACACTGAAAAAATCAAGTCAGGATTTTATCTCAGGTCTGCAGTGTCTCACTATCAGCAAGAAAAGCCACAAGCTCAGCACACACTGTGGCGCTTTGGGCTTTGTTACTTGTTGTTATTTTCCCTCACTCCTGCCCCACAAAGGACCCCAGATAAGCAGCAATCTGTGACTACCAGCATTGTATGCAGGCTCCCCCTGCCCGGGCTGAATAAAGCCTGCATTTATAAATCACTACTCGTGGCTACTATCTTTCTTCCTGCCTTTACGTTTTGTTCTACCACTTCCTCTCTCAGTCAAGAACAAACATGATTTCTTGCAGAACCTTTAATCCTGTCATCCTGCATTGCCCTCACAGCAGATGATGCTTTAGAACATGTCAGGTCAGCACTTGCAGGAAAATACTCTGAACAAACAGCAAGTCAGGCCAACTTTACAGCTACTAAGTAAATATTCTTAAGTAAATCTTATTTTATTAAAATATTTCTGGGAGATACACTGCACAGCTCACACAGACTTTGGCAAGGACTTCATGCATTTAGTATGAATCAGCTGATTGTTTCAGCCGTTTACAAAAACTTGGTTATCAACAGAATAAAGTGTTGTTTCTCACTGGTGTAAAATTGCTCAGAAACGACCCAAATGCCAGAAACTTGGGAAAATACAGAATTATACTGACATGATTAACTGCATGCTTTTCCTACTACTCAAAAAATAAATCGAGCTAGCAGTAGAAAATTTAAATATGAGATCTCAGAAAAAAGAACACTTACAAAGTTGCTTCCATAACAAAAGTAAATGGGTAAAACCAAAGCTTTTTGTATTTTTAACGGATTAAACCGGAAGTTAACTTAAACATCCATATCAGCACAGTTCAACTTGTCACCTTGCTAAACACAAACTGCCCTGCAGCTTTCAAAAGCGAAATTTCAACGAGTAGAACCCAAGCCGCCGCCACTGAGCCATCTTGCTCATTGCAGCTGCTGAATGGCACCAAAAATGCAGTTTTAAAAAGAAACAAAAAGCCACAAGTCCCCGACCACTTACAGCTTTGCCTTTGTCTTTTCTTCCTGAGACAGCACTTGCAGAACGCCCCACCCCTGAGCGGGAATTCATTTGAATAAAGCACCGGGAGCTTCAGCACGGGCAGCAATTGAGCGGAGTCTCCATGAGGTCCGGGGCGGGGGCCAGAGCTGTCGCCCTCGCCCCGCTGCCCGCTCCGGTCCCGGCCCCGTTCCCGGTCCCGGCCCCGTTCCCCGTCCCAGCCCCGTTCCCGGCCGTTGGCCCGCACGGCGTTTCCTGTGTTGTGATTCGAAGCGAGGGGCGGCCGCGGGAAGGGCCGGGCTCGCCCCTGCCCCGGGCCCGCTCCTGCCCCGGGCTCGCCCCTGCCCCGGGCTCGCCCCTGCCCCGGGTTCGCCCCTGCCCCGGGCCCGCTCCTGCCCCGGGCCCGCTCCTGCCCCGGGCCCGGCCATTCCCCCGGGAGCCTCCCCGGAACGTGCTCGACCCTTCTGCCACCCAACAGCCGAGGAAATTCACTTTAAAAATATGAAAGGAGCTTTTAAAAAAAGTGTTTGTGCGCCTCTGCTGAAAACGGAGCCAAGCATAAAAATTCTTTCAGTGCTCACTTAAAAGCATCCAGCTGGCCTGAAAAACTTTCATTTAGAGATATAAGCTTTTAAAAAATACTATTAAAAATAATTCAGCTTCATTTTAGTTTAATTTCTGTGTTTGCTGTACCTGAACACAGTTAGTAACTCAGAAAAAGTCCTGCATCCCTGGAGATCACAAAGTGAGGTGGAAGCTCGAGCTGTCCGAGGCACCCCAGCCCTGGGAGATGTGACCCCTGAGGCCCCGCTGATTCTCTCAGGACTGACAGGACTGGAGCCGACAGCAGAGAAAGGCCATCAGTCCCCACCAAACAGGCTGGATAAGCACTGCCACACACAGATCTTCAAAAGCCTTTAAGGCCAGGCTCCACAAAATGATGCATGAAGGATTTCTTACACAGAAGTTGTCTGCAAGGCTCTGCCCAGCGTGTCTGTGCAAAGCATAAAGATTTAGCTCTTAACATGCTCTGCAGCACCTGCTGGGAAAATGAGTTGTTCGAGTGTTTAACCAAAGCTGGTCGGTTTGGTGGGATTTTTTTTAACTGTGAAGATCTGTATGTTTTTCAAATTATAAGTTAATGACTTGGATAAGCAGTGAAAGAATACATAACTCATGAAACAGGCACGAGTGAATGGTCACCTGCTCAAGCTGCCTTGAGCCCATTGCACAGTACATAAAAACTTAATATTCTGGTTTTACTTACATGTCTTGGATCCTCAGGATTTACAGAACCAAGAGAACTCTGCAAATCTTCAAGCTCTTTCTGATTTTTCCCGATTTCTCTTTTCTGCTTCTCTATTTGTTTTTCTAGTTCTAAGGTTTCCTTGCGTAGCTCCTGCAGGATTTGTAACTTTTCACTCAGTTGCTGTTCAATTGCTTCCTTGTTGGCCTGAGAGATCTGGAGACAGCATTGGGAGGTTGAGTGGTTGGAAGTACACAGCTGATCAAGAATATATTTAATATTTAAATAAAGAAGATCCTGGTCACTTATTTTCACACAAATGTAAAAATTAAAAACAGCAATAATTGATGACAGCTGCAGAAGTGGAAGATGCTGTTTTAGTTTAATGCTAATAAATCAATTCTGGCTGCCAGGTCTGTAGCTTATCAGCTGCACAATTCAACCTACACAGCAGGTTCTTCCAAGGGTTCTGGGGAAAGTCAGCAATAATCAGCAGCAACACATGGAACATGTTCAGATGCCATGAACTGTACTGCAGCTCTAACAGCTGATTTATGAACAAGCTCTTTAAAACCTGTAAGATTTTTCTGATGCTTGACAAATGGATTTCTGTCTGTACAGTGGCCTCTTTACAGGAATGCGGAGAAAAAGTTGTATTTTCTTAAATCAACACTGATTCAAACACCTTCTCTTGCTATTCATGGAACAACTTACTTTTTTCTGGGCCAGAGCATCCTCCAGTTGTTGCAGTTCCCCTGTTACTTTCAACACTTGTTGCTCTGCATCTCCAATTTCACTCTGCAGTTTTTCTAATCTTCTTTGTGCTGCAGACAAGAAAAAAAACAATAAAAAACCCACAATCCCACAAAATGCATCATAGTGTTGTGTATAACACTGACACACAGCTTCTGTGAACACAGCACAGCATTAACCCAGTGATAATCCCAGCTAAGACATTCTGGTGTCTCAAAAAGGGTGTCCAAAGTTTATTTTACAAGTGTTACACAGTTAAATTCATGCATCCAACCCCCCTAGAACTGTGTTTTCAATAACGTGTAACGCTTTCCTCCTGAGTTATCTTAAAATAACAGCAGTAAGAAACTGTAGCAGTTTTGACCCCAAAAATGCACCAAGCCCAGAGTTTAACAACCACAGCACTTCCAACCTTTGACACACAGTTTCTATTCTTACCTCAAGCATGTAACCAGTGGAATAAACCACACTGATAGACATGTTTCTATTTTTATTTGATTAAAAATAGGGTTTTACCTGAATTAATCTTTTCCTCCTTATCCTGCAGTATTTTATCCAGACTTTGAAGATGCGATTCCAGCTGGGGTTTCCCACAGGAGTCATCTTCCTCCCGTTGCATTTTCCCAAGGTGCAGCTGCTGAGCTCTGCCAGCAATGTAGCCTTCCCTTATGAACATATTCCTTTTGTACCTGGCCTTCCCAATGTAGGGACTTTCACCAGGTACATTATCAAGTTCAACCTCCTGAAATGTAAGAAGCAGAGTCTTTATCTCAAAACTATGGCTGCAGTCAACTCCTAACATACATTTAATTCTCCTATCAAGCACAAAAAGGAAAACTAATTTGGAATTAGAAGAATTTGAAGAAAACTATTATACTTGATATTTTTTTGGCCTTGAACATTGTCATTTTATAATGGAATTAATACCAAACAAACCCAATTGGGGTGTGGCCAGTTTGTTGCAGATGCCTGGAGGAACTTTTTCCTAGTATATGAAATTTACTTAGATTATATTTAGTCCATTACATTGTTGCACTTAAATTTCACTCAGACATAACTTAATTGTAGTCAGTGATTACTGATCTTTACTTTCCTTGTGGATTTCATTCTGGCATCTCCACACTGGTTTTTTGCAAGTATGACAGGGTTTGGGGGTTTAATAAAGCTGCATCTATTAGATTATAGGAAAACTAATAAGGTTTTTATTTTCCAAGTTGAAAAATCAAGGGAAACAGCAATGAAAAGACCCATGATTTTAAAGTTGTTACCTCTGAGGGAAAATAATTTAAGGGCTCAAATTTTGCATCGATCTTGTAAAAGGCCAGCTCCTGCTCCAGCTCATACTGCTTCTGGCAAGCCCGGGTGAGCTCCACCGTCTTCTGCTTCAGCTGAGAAACCACAAACCCAGTGAGAGTCACTGACGGGAGTGTCACACTGTCACACACACAGCAGCGCCACACAGAGCACGGCACAGCCAGCGGTGTGGGAACAAAGCTCACAGCACAATTTGAGATCAAGAATACCACAAAGAGCAATTCCATTACAAGGTACAACGGTGACTAAGAGGAGACAAAAGCCCCACAATTAATGGAATACAAATGATCACATGAAAGGCCTTTAAAGTTTCTGTACATCAAAGTGACGAGCTTATTTTTAAACCTAATTTAGGACAAAACAATAATTTGGGTATGATCCTTAAGCAAAATCTAGGCCAAAATAACAAATATATTTACTGTTACTAGTGAGCATAAGAACAATTAACATTCATGGTCTGTAAAAGAAACAAAATCTCTCAATTGTCACGAGTACAAAATCTATGTATTTTATTTTGGCTTAACCATGTGCTAGATTGGTTTTGAGGTTATTTTTAAGTAAAGGTCCATCATGTGATTTCTTTTTAAATCAAGTTTTCACACTGAATACCTGAGGGAGAACATGCAGCACAATTCCAATAGAGAGTGGAAAGCAGGACTAATGGAGGAAAAGAAATAGAACAGGAAAGGCTTAAAGGAAGATTTCAAAACCTGATAAGTGTCATGCAAAAATTAACTCTGTTTCAGAGAAAAGGGGAAAAAATATCAAAAAAATTGTATTCCAAACCACAGTGAATATGAAGTCTCACTGGGACACTTCACAGTAATGTAGCTACTTCAGGGAACGTGCAAATAGATCCTAGAAATAAAACCAACCATGCAACCCAGGGGCACAGTGGGGCTACCTTGAGTGAGGAACAAAGGCTCTGCAGGAAGGGGACTGTGACAAACCCAGACACCAGCTAAAGGGAGACAGAAGCGAGCCAAGTTTGTCATCCAAAGGACAAGAGTGGGTTCAAGCTGCAAAGTATTTGCTGCTAAATCTCATTACACTGAAAACTTCATTTTAGAAGCAGACTGCTGGTTAGTGTGTGTGTGTGTGTGTGTGTGTGTGTGTTCAGAGAAACAGCTAGGGAAGTACCAGGTACAGAGAGTCCAAAGGATAAAATTTTAGAGGACAGGTCTAACAAGATAAAATCTAAATATTAAGCTCCCATCAGGTCACTCACAACCCAGCACTCTCAAGTCAGTAGGACTTTGCTTGCATTTTATGGCTACCAATGGAAGAGACTCAAACATAAGACTTCAGGATGATGTGAATAAAATAGAATTAAACTGGTGGGCATGACCCAAAATAATAATCAAGGGCTATTACTGACATACAACTCGTGTGCACATCTTGTTTTTGTAAAAGCAGCAATTTTCTCCCTTATTGCAGCAGCACTTTAGAGTCTGACCAGTGCAGCATATTCAGAACATCAGCAATTCAGCAGCTTAACCTTCCATCAACTGACAAAATTTTAAACAGAAATACATAAATAATTACTAGAAACAAAGAAGTTACTATAAATCACAAGAGTGAGACTGAGTGCTGGTTCCATATACTTACTTTCACCACAGAAAGAATATTGAAGGTAAATAATCAGTCCCTCAAGAGTTGGAAGTCTCTCAGTTTTAAAATTAAATCTTCAGTCATGAGCCCTCTCACACTGACAACTCTGTGTCCAAAGATTTCCTGAGTGCCAGGGATTCTCTTACCAGCTCATTTTTGGTGCCCAGGTCCCTCTGCAGTTCTTCAAAGCTTTTTCTCTGTAGTGAAGCCTTTTCCTTTAGTGACTTGTTGAGTTCATCCTGATGCTGAAGTTGCTCAAGCACTTTGGACTGGGTAAGTTTCAGGTTCTCCATCTCCTTTACTGTGTTTTCCAACTCTCTTTCTAATTTTTCTATCTCTTCTGAAAAACAAAACCAGAGAAACATTCAAACAGAAAAATCTTTTCCTTCTAAACTTCAATTTTGTGTCGTTCACTTTAGATTGAACGGAGTATTACCTAAATTAAACCTCTCCAGAGCTTCCTGCCTGTCATGGTTTGTCACTGGCTGTCCATCCAAGTTTTCCAGTGCTCTCAGGTGGAATATGGTGTACAAGCAGTAGTGAGGCAGACTTGCAACTGGATTTTCAGCAAGGAACAGAGAGGTCAGATCTTGCAGAGGCTTTAGTTTAGCTATATCATGGAGCTAAATCAAAGAGAAACAAAACAATGATTAGACATCCTTCTGACAAGTGAATTTTTGATTATGTAGAATGTTCTATGATAGGTCTGTATCAAAGGATTTATTTTAACCTTTATGCTAAAGAATAAGCTCTAAAAACCTACCAAAATACACAAGTATTATGACTGAAGTCACTTCCTAAAAATCAAATTATTTCCTCTATTAAAAAATGCCACTGCTAAGAGTGTAAATGCAATCAAGCTTTATCTTGGAAATTTCAAGATACCAAGGCCTGTGGATGTACAACCTCCCAAAAAGTCATGCTTTCCCAGACAAGTTAAGATAGGTTTGTATCGTCAATAGCTGCACAAAAGGACTTTCTCTGATAAATAACTTTATTAGGCTCCCAGGCGCTGCAGTTCACAGCAGACTTTGTGGAAAGCCACTCGGCAATTACTCAGAGTAAGTCAATCAGTGTAAATACCCCAGTTCACTCGATGAGAAGACTGAACAGTGCCTGTTCCTGACTGTAATCACTTACTGAGGACACCTTATTCTGTTTCAAATTCAGGCTGCGCAGGGATCTCAGCTTCTTCCCTACCCACATAGGAATGTGCTCGATCTCATTCCCTGCCAGGTTCAGCTTCTGTAGGTTCTGCAAATGTTCTATGCCTTCAATTTTGCTGAAAATGAGAAGAAAAATTTAATTTGTCATGAACCACAGCAAATTTAAAGTGAAGCTGAGGCATTATGAATAAACTACAACAAAATCTGTCACGATTAATTAACCAAGAGATCAGCAAAACCATTATTTGCTGCCATGGATGATTCAAATGAAATTCCACCAGCTTACTTACAAGTACTAAATTAAGACCAAAAATCACAGCATGATTTTCTGTCATCGCAGCAAAACCATTACTTTTGCATATCTTCATTTCAATATTAACTTTATTTTAATGTGTGGTAACTCCATTTTAATAGGCAAAATTTGTTCTTTCTCTCCCGAGAATGTAATGGGATGAAAATGAATCAAAATAAAGTTGTTTTGTGGGGTTTTTTTCCCATAAAAAGGAAGGATCAACTGTAAACTGACAGCATGAAGAGCTACATTTTCAGTGTTTTCATTACAGCTATTGAGGAAAACATGCTAGGTTTTAATCTACTTGGGCATTTTTTATGAGTATGTGTGAACATTAAGTAAACCATGAGTATTATAACAAAGTAGAGCAGGATGTGCTCCTGTGACTGTACTGTTTTTGGGGTATATATGAGCTGCACATAACCAAAGTCTGAAAACAGAGCAGGAGCTAAAAGGTGCAGTGCCCTTTTCAATTCCTGTTGAGAGAGGAAGTTGTGTGAATGCAATGTGTAGAAACTCTGGGGTTTTACTCACTTCCCACTGTAAATGTCTCTGCTGAAATTGCAGCTTCTCTGCTGCAAAGGCAGTTTCATAACAGTGAAGATCATAATTCATTGAGAGAAAAATTAAAAGCAATCAATAGTTTTGCTGCTGCATGAACCATTACCCTTCAGCACTTTTAAACAAGACACCAGGCTCTCAAAAGGGTTCAAAAGCAATTTAATGAGTTCATGGCCTGCCTGATCAAGCCCATTCAGCTTCCTCTCCTAAAAGAAAACTTATTATATTCCCTGTAATAACAAACAGTAAAAGTTTAATTAATTTTAAATGCACTTAATTGGCTTACTGCCCACTCTTCGTTGTGGTATCTGGAAACTTGCATTTCTGGCTTGGTTTCCAAGGAAAACAAATTCAACCACAGCCATGGTACACTGACAGCACTTCCCAGAACTATTTATACTTCTACTACCTCAGAGCTTGTGATTTTTAAAAAGACCTCAGAGCCTGTTAGTCTTGACATACAACTGGGAAACTCACCTGAAGTGTTCACTCCTGTGAGAGAACTCACTTAAACAGGAAAAGAAAATCAGCTTTTTTGACCCTGGGCTCTCCAAGCCCTGTGGTGTTCCCTCTTACCTGATTTTGTTGCCAGCCAAGTTGAGTTCACGCAGCTTCAGCAGTTTATCCAACTTCTCAATCTTCTCTATTTGGTTGTTACTAAGGTTTAGCACCTCTAGTTTAGAGCACTTTTCCAAATTTTCTATGTACTAAAGAACAGAAAATGAATCCCTTAGCATTGCAAGGTTTGGGTTTTTTTAAAGAGAAAGGCAGATTTCTATTAATTAAAAATACCAAGTATTCTAACATTTCATTAATCACAGTTCCACTGTGGTGTTCTAAAACCCCACTTTAGGTACAGTCTTCTACAGTGTTGGAAAGCTGGATTTTAAGTTTACAGTGGGCCAGTCTTCATGTACGTAAAAAGGAGCACGTTATTTAAAAAAAAACACCAAAAAAAAACCCCAAACCAACCAAACCAGCACAATCCAAACCCTAAAAAATTACACAAATTAATCTCTTTAAAACATCACTCTAATGAATGAATTTTTTTGTTTTTGCTCAAGTCTCCATTGCCTTTTTTTTTAGCAGAAGGTGGTTGCAGAACTAGGCTAACAGAATTAGACTATGCTGTTTACACCCACTTAAAAATAAGCCTGTATTGAACAATAAATTGTAATTATTTTAAACTTAGTTTAATTTCCAGTGATTTCCAGCAACTTACCTTAAATTTCTTGTCCCCATCCTTCGGGGAAGAAAGATTCAGTGAGCTTATACATGCCAGATTTTGCTGTTTTGACAGACCCTTTATAAGGGGTTCAGTTATGTACTTAACTCCTGGGCTAACACCATTTTCACCTGAAATTAAACAGAAAAACTATGTGTAGTAGTGAAAGAATTGGTGATTTTTGTATTAGACTTTTTATTTACACTGAATACTGAGAAGACATTGAAAACAATCCCCCCAGAAGCATTTACAGGAAGGAGTAAAATTCTCATTATTCTCCCCAGCTTTCGTTATTCCCATTTCCCCATTTGTGTTCCAAAAAAAAAAAAAGATGAAAGCAATTTTTTCAGGCATCTTTCCAACAGATCATACATCTTTAATCACACAATTCACAGAACATTGGCTTTTAATGCTTGTGGGATGTACTTGGATACCAGCATTATCTACTATACAATACCTTTCTGGAATTTAAAAGCAGCTCCAAGATTTCCTGCTGGAATATCCAGTTGCTGGGGCCTCTGCTCCATGCTTTTGCGAGCAGCTGGAGGTGTCTGTTGGCCAAGATGTGCAGATGTGGCACCTGAACTCACAGGTGACATTGGCTGAGGTACCCGGGACGCTGATGCCTGTGGTCTTCTACCCGAAGCTTTCCTTACAGAGCCTTTCCTCATCGCCAGAAATGCTGGGTGTCACATGGCAATATCTGGAAGAACAGACACAAATATCAGTCCGTGTAGAAAGCTAAATCTTAAGGGTTTGCACGACAACAAACATTACTTGGAAACACAATTCATACAGGATCAGGAAAGTGACACTGAAAGGGGCAGGAGAGGGAGAAAGATGCTGGCGCACTAACGAAAAGCCACACTGGGGCGTTCCTTCACGTTTCAAGGAGCGCAGTTCGCGGTTTTAACGCTGCTTCCTGAGGACAGGCTGCGGTTTCGCAGTGACAGCCCCGGCAGAGCCGGCGGGGGGCTGACCGGGGGTCGGGGCCCCGTGTGCTCCCAGGCCCCCCATCCCTCCCGGTTACCGCCGCAGGGCGATCCCGCCGCGGCCGCGGGCCGCCCCCTCAGGCCTCCGCTTTGATTACCTGCGTTGACATGGTAACGCCGTCTCACCGCTCGCCGCCGCGGCACGGGCGGGCGGGGCGGCCTCGGGGAGCTCCCGAAGGATGGCACCGGCTCTCAGCGCACCCCTCCGCCGCCTCCTTCCCCTCACCGAGAGATCGCCACCCGCACCGCCGAGCCCCAGGGGCTGCGGCTCCTTTAAGGGCGCGTCCTGAGGGGCCGCCCCGCCGCCATTTTGT
>VZTF01003499.1:1034126-1063330 GCA_013397755.1 Cnemophilus loriae | reverse complement strand
GCCCCGCTCATTTCCCGCCGCGGAGGCCCCGCCCCCGGCTCGCCATTTCCCGCCGCGGCCCCTGAGGGGGAGTCCTCAGGGGTTTGTGGTAACTGGAGGCCAATTCATTGTATAAGCAATAAAGCCTTGAGGGATTTTGGTTTATTTAAAGCCCGAGTCGCTGTATAAACAATAAAACCTACTCTGCTGATAGGTGTTTTTTCCTTATCTGTAGTGTATGTGTGTGTCACGTTAGCACATCAGTGCAGAGTTGTGTACAAATGGGTTTTATTCTGTAAGATTGGAAATACACAGTTCGTTTACAATCATAAACTCTGTGCGTCCTGTCTAAATCACAGTCAATTTCACAGAGGCGTGTAAATAAATCTGTTTTTAACACTTAGACTGTGTTAGTTCAGCATCTGTATAACTGAGTGTGAAATGCAGGGTTGAAAAACCAGTAGGCTGTGTCTGTGAAAAATGTAGGGAAGGAGCATAATTAGACTTAAAAACCATTATTTCACAGTGCTGTTAGACTTTGAAAGCATTTCCCAGTGTTCTTCACTGTTCGTGCCTTATCATTTACACACCACCCCTGCTGGTGTTTAATAAGAAGTATTTTGGCCATTCATTTTAATATTAAGCACCTTACATTTTAGAAGATTTTATTCTTCTATCGCTTCCCTTCTAGTTCATTACGTTTGGTGAGAAGCCGACCTTACTGTAATTTCATTTTGTATTGATCAGAAACAGTTTTGTAAACGCTTTTCCCGTAAAGGTTGACCGTGGTATTTGTTTAAACTTCAGCATTGTTGCACAACTTTGTTTAACTTTACATAAACTTATTTGTTGAGGTGCTATCCTAGATACCAGGCCTGCAAAGGTTTTGTCACCAGTGGTTGTGGGGGTTTTTTTTGCAAATGTTTGCAAGGTTTTTTGCAAATATTTTCAATTTTTTTTTTTGCAAAACGCTGTTAAAAATAGTGCATGTTGATGTATTGTGCCCTAATATTTCTGTATTGCAGTTTTATTTGTAATGCAAGTAGCCAGCAAGTTGGCATAATCTGGCATACAAATGGCTAAATGAAATTTGTAAGGGAAAAGTTATTTCAAAAAAACAGAAAAATAATGCTGGTCTAAACACCTCCACACATTGTTTGCTATAACTCAAATGCTTTTTTCCTTCAGACACAAATTTAAAGTCACTTTGATTTACAAAAATTTATTTATTAAAGACAAACTGAATCTGGTTTTTTGTTTGTTGGGGTTTTTTCTGCCTCTGAAAATTATTTTATTAATGCAGTTGTCAGAGGGAAAGTGAGGACTGACATGAGATGGCTCTGGATATATTAAAAATTGAAATCCTAAATTAAAAAAATCCTATGTTTAGCAGTTCTGGCTTCCTCAGGAGGAGGCAATAATGTTTTGGTAAAGAATGATCTGCCATTAATTATTAACTGTGAGTGAAATGTGTTGGTGGCACCTCTGCTCACCCGCAGCAGAGGCTGTTTAACCCACCCTCATGAACATCTATGGTTTGCTGTTGTCCCAGACACGATGACTATTTTCATATATTTTATTGTTTTGCTATTTGCTGGAACGACTTTCAGCCAGGAGAAAACGTAAGTAAAAGCAAATACAGAATTTACTGGAAACGTGACTTGATTGTTGTCCTCTCTTTTGGGTAAATAAATCCAGAATTTAAGCAGAGCCAATACAGAGGGCACAATCCAAGCAGGGTTTTAATTAGTGTCTTGCAATAACCTGATTATCCTGTTTGCTTTAGCGCTGTGCACGTAACTGAATTACAAAGGGAAGTAAGAAATCCGAAAGAAATACAGTTCCATCAGCCTTTTATTGTCTTATATTCCGTGTACAGATATGTCCTTACAGCACCAAAGATCTTCCGAGCTGGGGCCTCTGAGAAAGTTGTAGTTCAGGCTTTTGGTTACGAGGAGGAATTTGCAGTCACTGTTGCCCTGAGGAGCTTCCCAGATAAGCTTGCTGTGTATTCGTCTGGTCGCATCTCCTTAACTCCAGCCAACAAATTCCAAGATGCTGTAACTTTAACAGTAAGGAATTCAGACTTTTCTTACAGCCCTTTTATTATCGCCTTTAGTGATAAGTGTTAAAAAAAGATTACGGTAAGTTTTCAGTTGTTTAAGCTGGGAAGGGAAGCTTAATGCCCCAATTTTTGGTCTGAAATTAAAATTACGCTGAATAAAACCAGTGTAAAGGAACAACACTGAAGTTAAACATAGAATCAGACTATTTTAGAAGCATTACCATAGTTGCATAACTTTAAAAATAAAGAGAGAGAATCAAATCAAAGTACCAGCCATAGCAGCAGCTATGGCCAGGGTTCGTCATGTGCGTAAATGGAAATCTGATAATTTGTACTGTTGTAACCTCATAAGTGGTCTTTGAACTGTGCTGGTTTAGTTCTGGGCATAAATAAAATGCAAAATTTGATAATATCTGTAGCTTAATACTCTGGACCATCATCTATCATGCAAGCAAGAATAAATCCTTGTAAGTGTTGATATTTTTATTTAATGATACTCAACCTCAGGGTGGTAATTGCTTTTCAGATACTCTTTTCATCAAAAAATACTGTAGGAAAAAATACATTGAATATATTTTAATAATCTTCAAAAACCTTTCTTCCCTCTCCCCCAGGTTCAACCAACAGATTTACCAAGAGCAGATAATTCAGAAAAATATTTGTATTTGGAAGCAGTTTCTCCGCATTTTACAAGACTTAAAAAAATTCCTGTTTCCTATGAGAATGGGTTTCTTTTTATTCATACAGACAAACCAGTTTATACTCCTGATCAGTCAGGTGAATAATGCTTATTTCTCTTGGTTGGTATTTAATTTTTAAAGTCTGCTGACTCTGCCAAGGAATTAGGATTTAAATGTTCTTATGCTCTTGCTTGTGTTGCATTGCCATCAGCTGATATTTAATTTTTTAATCAGTAGAATAATACTTTGAATTATTTGATCATACTGTAAAAGTTAACCACTTCTCCCTGCCCCCCTCACCCTAAATGATTAATTTGTGGCACAAAGAGTGAAAGATTTTCCTGGGAGTTTGTTAAAAATGTTATTGAATTTTTTGGTTGTTTTGAGATTTATTGCTATAATTCTTACAGTGAAAGTCAGAGTTTACTCTCTGAATGAAGAACTGCAGCCAGCTCGGAGAGAGACTGTCCTAACTTTTGTGGTGAGCTGTAATTGAATTTAATATTAATATTTTGTAGCTGTAATAACAAATAAAGGAAGGTAGGTAGGTAGGTAGGTAGGTAGGTAGGTAGGTAGATGGGAAATCAGTGTTGCAATCAATGTTTAATAAAACTCTGAGATGTTTTTGCAGGTAGCCAGACATCCTTTAAAAGATTTAAAATTGCCTTTGCAAAGTTGGATAGAGGTTTTCAAGTCCCAGATCCGAAGTTGTTACAGAATAGAAAAAAAAAATTTTCTTTACTGTCTGGGAAAATGATTTTTGAGGGAATTTTAATAATATATTGGTTTTATACTGTTTGTTTCATTTAAGCTATTAAAAAATCGGTATCTACTATATTTTTTAGCTTTTAACAATTGGCTACAAATGTTTGTGGTTTTATGCTTTGAAACTAAAAGGAAAAATATGTTATGGCCAGGCTGCCTCTGAAATCACAGGATGAAGATTCCCCTTTTGCTAAGAACAATCTGTAACTGCTCATTCTTTCCTCTTCTCATTTAAAGGATCCTGAAGGAGTAGAAGTGGATATTTTAGAAGAAAAAGATTTCACTGGAATAGTTTCTTTTCCTGACTTCAAGATTCCTCCTAATCCTAAGTAGGTTTATTTAATGCTTTTTTGGTGAATTGTTAAGATAATAATGCCTTTTTCTAGTGACTGTTATAGAGTGGTTTTGCATGGTGGGCATGACTTGAAACTTGGAGATTTCTAACATTTCACGCAGGGTGGAATCCTGATGTAAATAGGGACCTTATGGCAGAGCATTTGCCTTAAAGAACAGGTTTTTCATGCTCAGTTAAGAAAGAATATTCATGACCATTAAGGCTTTCTACTGTAGAGATAGAAACAGTGACGAAGACATGGGGATTTCATATTTTGTACAGATTTCATACAAATCCCCAGCATTTTCCCAGGAACAGCAGCATAAAAAAGAAATATCTCTTCAGTTCTCCTTTTAGTCTTGAGAGGGTGCTGAAGCATTGCTGGGATGGCAGAAGGATGATAGCAGGGGCTTGAAGAACTGGTTTATAACTGATTTTATTTTCCGTTTGACTTCAATACTTTAAAATAGATGTCAAATAATTAGTGATATATCAAAGTGAATCTGCTCTAAGTAGGCAGTGAACACGTGCAAAAGTTTGGTG
Organism: Cnemophilus loriae; assembly: GCA_013397755.1. NCBI lineage: Eukaryota > Metazoa > Chordata > Aves > Passeriformes > Corvidae > Cnemophilus > Cnemophilus loriae. Next base: position 1,058,964 of record VZTF01003499.1, on the reverse strand, counting down.
CAGAATTTTCCTCTCTAAGAGGTTATTACCATGAAACCTTATTAAGCAGTAATAATAATTTTTGCCTTCAACGTTAATTTCCATCTTAAAAGCTGTTTGATTGTTGACATTTCATAGGTATGGAATTTGGAAGATTAAAGCCAAGTACAAGGAGGATTTTGTGACCTCAGCTGTGGCAAAATTTGAAGTTAAGGAATATGGTAAGGTGTGCCCATGCTGTGAACCTGCATTTTTAGTATTTCCAGTAACTCGAACCCCTTGAAATGCCACAATTCTTCAGTGGCTGAGCACCTGTGGCTTCATGGATAAAACACACCCAAGTGACCTTTTTTCTACTCACTTTGCAGCAATGCCAAGCTTTTCCATCACCATCGAGCCAGAGAGTAACTTCATCAGTTCAGACAAATTTGAGAACTTTAGGATTGCTGTGAAAGCTAGGTAAGGAAATTGGGCTTGGAATTCTGAATGTTTCATATCTCTTCTTTTACCTGAGGAATGATTATCCTGAGTCCAGAATTTTCCTCTTTGCCTTCCTCAAGAAGCTCTTTCATCAAAATAATTTCTGCTGTGTAAGAGATCTAAGTGACCCTTCTTAAAATTCTCCCAAAGTGATTATTTTTCGATGGAAGTGTTTAAAATGCACAAGCATTTGTTTTCCATCTCTAGCCAAGGCAATTATTCTTCTTCAAAAACAAATGCTTTGTTGCAGCCATTAAAGTGATCCTAAAAGCATTTATGTTGTTTTATTCTCAGCTATTTTTCCAACAAAAAGCTTCCAAGTGCTGATGTTTTTCTTCGTTTTGGAATAATTGAAGAAAGTGAGAAAAGAATGATGCCTCAGGCAATGCATGTAACCAGGGTAAGAAGCAGCAAGTCAAGTTTGTGTAGAATTCACATGCATAACTCAGGACTGATCCAATTCCACTGCAGTTTTTCCATTCAATTTGGTGAGAATGGGCCTCAAGTCGTAGTTTGCACCCACAGCTCCCCAGAGTGGACTTTTCCTGTGTGGTGCTGTCATCAGAGGCACAGAAATGCACTTGGAAATGAAACTCAGAGGCAGCATCTGAGACAATGGCATTTCAATCTGGTGTAATTACTCTCTTGGCCAAACTGTGTGATTAAAATTTCTGTGAAATAACTTTATTGCTATGTATTACAGAATAGATGAAATCAAATGGAGACAAGCAGATCAAAATGATACTGATTTATTGTGGGGTGTCTGTTCTCCACTAATTTTCCCCTTTCCTCATGTAGTGAAGATATCTCTGTGTTATCCCTCCCTCTTGCTGAGCCTGCACACAAACTTTGCAATATGTGCCATTGGTTGATTAATTTAAAATAATTGTAGGGAATAAAGAATTCTTTATTAAAACATCTCCACCTTTGATTTTCCTATTTTGAAAATAGACAATGAACAGAAACCCATTGAATTTGCATATAGTCTAAGTATTATTTCTAAATTATTGACTATAAAGTGATGATTACTATTTCATTTCCAGATTGAAAATGGGGTTGCTACAATCAATTTTAACAGTAAGAGAGCAGCAAGTTCTATAGGGTTTGACAGTCTGGAAGCACTGGATGGGTCATGTTTATATATTGTGGCATCAGTGTTGGAGTCTATGGGTAAGTTGCTTTTTAATTGTGATTTTTCTTAACACTTCTGCAAATGTGAACAGAACTGGAAAAGAAAATTTTAAGGATAACGTTCCTAATATCAGACTTTCTTTAATATTCAGTTCTTCTTCCAAAAACTTGTAAGGAAGAACAGCCCATTCTCCCTGTAAAAATGTTTAGGGATTAAACTCACTTTTGGCTGTTTGTTCCATGGGGTGCTGTGTTTTGTTAGGTGGCCTCAGTGGAGAGGTGGAGTTCACTGGAGTCAGGTTTGCTGTCTCTCCTTACAAGCTGAGTTTGATTGCTACTCCTCTCTTTGTGAAGCCTGGACTTCCCTTCTTCATTAAGGTCAGTTCCCAGGAGCAGAGTGGTTGCACATTGCAACATAAACCCCAGAATGCACAGGCTTTGTCATTTCTCTCTGCATCACTCTATGTCTGAGCACACTTTAATTTCCATTGACTTGTACAGTTTTTGACTCCCTGTTGTAGAAGCAGCTGAGCAGCTTGGAAGCTTCTTCCTGCAAAGTGTCACCATTTCTTTCTCCTGATGAACAGGTGCAGGTGAAAGACACCATGGATGGCTTTGCTGGAAATGTCCCTGTAACTGTCACTGCGAAATCCTTTAGTGAGCAAATGGATGAGACTCAGTTGATATCAGAGCGTTCAGAATCTGGGAGAAGAAAAACAAGCATCAGTGATGGAACTGCTTTGTTTGTTGTTAATATCCCATCAAACAGCAAAATGCTGGAGTTTCAAGTGAGTTGAATTGTTCCATTAAATTATTTCTTCAAGGGTGTCATTATTTCTTTGAGGGTAAGGTCTTGAGCTGGCTTCTGTTTTATTAATCCCTCTGAACAACATATTGTGGAATGATTTTAGTATTGTCTTTGCTTGTTTGCTTAGGTATAATTCTGTACTCAGACTTTTCAGGCATTTCGTTATCCTTCCAGGTAAAAACTGCAGATCCACGTCTTTCAGATGAAAACCAAGCAAGCAAAACCTATGAAGCAAAAGCTTATTCATCCCTGAGTCAGAGTTATCTCTATATTGACTGGGCTTCAAACCACAAAACCCTGGAGGTGGGGGATGTAATAAATATTAACGTATATCCACAGAGTCACTACATTGACAAAATACATCACTACAGCTATTTGGTGAGTAACAGAAGTTTCTGCATAAAATATTGAACTGCAGTTTAATATGGATGGTCACGGATGAAAACCCTCAACAATCAGGAACTATCCTCAGCATAGAATATGTGCAGCTCAGACAACTGCTTCCTTTCAGATACAATCTGTCAGCTTTATAGGAAAAAAGTAACAGTCTCATGTTTAAATTATATATTAGGTCTATTTTTTAAAAAATTCTTATCTGAGATTGACTGGGATTGAGGACAAGTAGTGTTGGTCTCAAGAGCTATTTCGGAAGGTGAAACGTAGATGAAGGAAAAGAAGTGCAGAAACATCATTTCTTTTTAGTGGAAGATATAACTTCAAACAATTATTACGAGTGAAAAATAGACAATATAAAATTAGACTTTTTTATTCTCCATCTATTTTTTTTTTTAACTACAGATCACATCAAAAGGGAAGACAGTGAGCTTTGGAACTCAGGAGAGAATTAAGGATTTGGCATACGAACATCTAACTTTTCAGATAACCCAAGAAATGGTTCCCTCAGCACGTCTCATTGTTTACTACATAGTCATGGGAGAAGGAGCTGCAGAGTTAGTGGCTGATTCAGTTTGGCTGAATGTGGAACAGAAATGTGGGAATAGCCTTGATGTGAGTCGCAAAATAGGCACTGAAATTTGTGGGCATGCATTCATTTTATGGTCAGATTTTATCTTGGACTTACACAAGTTTTTTAACACTTAAATGATTATGAGTGCCTGCCTTCAGCTGGATTGATTTTGGAACAATGTGCTTTCAAAATTACCAATATTTGTTTTCAATTTATAGATTAAGCTGCAGTCAAGCAAAGAGATGCTGAAGCCAGCAGAGGTTGTATCACTCACCATGAGAACCCAGCTCAGTTCCTTGGTTGCTTTGTCATCTATTGACAAGGCAATATATGGAGTCACAGGAAGAAGGAAGAGAGCAATGGAAAAGGTGAGGTAGCAGCCATAAAAGAAAATCAAGTTGCTCTTTGTTTCGTGTTCACTTTCAATAACTGATACGTGTCATGCACTCAGCCTGAAAATGGGCAGAAGAGCAGTTCAAGCCAGAATGAAAGCTGTTGGTTTAAATCTACAGTTCAAAATTATTAAAAGAACTAGTTTACAATCTTTTGAATTCCCATAGAAGTAAATTGTGGTTTTAAAGGCAGATCTGAACTCTCATCAGAACTCCACAGACCTGGCCAAAACCAGGTTGCGACGTTGGCGAGCTCCTTGCTCAAGGAGCCGTGGAGACTACGGTCTCCTTGTTTGTTTCACACAGAACCTGTCCAGGCTGTGTTCTGCAGGCGCCCTGGTAGCATGGCACGTGTGTTTCTCCCCAGATAATGCTGCAGCTGGAGAAGAGTGACCTTGGCTGTGGGGCTGGGGGAGGACAGAACAACGTCGCCGTGTTCCGCATGGCCGGGCTCACCTTCCTCACTAATGCAAATGCTGATGACTCAGAGGAAGCAGGTACGTTCCTGTGGTTCAGGCGTGGAACTGGGGATGTTCTGGAATATTCCATTGTCATTCTCAGTTATTAGCTTGGAAGTCAAGGGAATGCATATACTGATGATTTTTGAGGGGGAACACATCTTGTGGATCAGTTACTGTAATCAAAATGGAAATACTTCTATGTAATTAAAAGAGCAAACATAAAAAGTTTCATGCATTTGGAATGTGATTTTGTGGAGTTATTTTTAAGAGGACGATGCTGTTACAAGAAAAGTTCATGTGGTTTGTACTTTTTTTTTTTTTTTTTTTTGGACAGGTGAACCTTGCAATGAAGTGTTAAGAACCAAACGGTCTGACTTCAAGGAAAAGATACTCAAAGAAGGTGTTACAAATATTTCTGTGCAAATCATTATTAAAAAATATTCGCATCCATTTGGAAATAAAAACTTCATCTCAAGGAAGCGAATGATTTTATTTTTGTTTCAGTGTCCAAATACCGAGATCCAGAAGTCCGGCAGTGCTGCATGGCTGGAGTAAAGGCTTATCCAGTGTCTGAGACCTGCAGGGATAGAGCTCGGAGAATTCGGAGGAACCAAAGGTGCATTTCTGCGTTCACAGATTGCTGTGAATTTGCCAACAGGCTGCGGCTGGAAGAGCCGAATAAGCTCCTAATATTGGCCAGAATGCGTGAGTATGAGAGCTCTGGGTGTCCTGCTCCAGCAGAACAGGGGGATAGAGAGGTGTTGGAATCTCTTAACCCCTCCCTGGTGCCTGTCAGGGTTATTCCAGACAGAATTTTACCAGTCTCCCAAGACTTTGGTTATATATCCCTGAAGAGGGGTAGGAGAGCAGTTCTTTATTCTGTGCAGCTCTCTTTTTTGTTCACCCATACTTAGAACAAGCAGAACAGCAGTTAGAGAGTCTTAAGAGTAAACCTGAATGCTGAATTTGAATCCTTTGCCCAGGCCCAAGACAGCCAGTGGGTAACACCTCAGGAAAGATCAGTGGGAGTGCCAAATGCCTTGTCTTCCATTATCTCAGTATAATTGCTTGTTAGCAAGGTGATCTGTCAGGATATTGGACAGGCATTCCCATGTGTAAATGGATGAGGGGGAATTAACACAGATTTTTGTTTGAGGATATTCAGATACTTTTTTTCTTGTATCGGGTTTTTTTTTACTTGCTTTATTTATGTTCTTCAGATTTTGAGGCTCTCATGGAACTGGAGGAGGCCCAAGTTCGTAGCTACTTCCCTGAAAGCTGGCTGTGGGAAGTTCACCAAGTTTCTTCAAGGTACTGCTTTTCTCAAGTCAGCTTTATAGAAAGGAAATGATAAAACTGAGCTAAAGTGGGTAACCTTAGTTGTACTTGAGATGTGTGCTGAAATGGAGTCTTATCCAAACAAACTCTTCCTGCTATGTTCCCCTCCATGCTCCATATGTTGTGTGGTGCCCAGATTGTTGAGCCACTTTTCATTTCACTTTGGACCTTGTTAAATACCAGCTTCTGTGAAATCAGCTGAAACCAAGTTTATTCAAACAAAAATCCAGAATTCCTGTTTTCTGGCTCAGAGCTTCCCTGGATCTCTTTTAGAGTGTTGCTGGTGATGAGCTGTTCTGTTAACAGATGGTGATTGGTAATGGATAAATGTAACGACACTTTTAACACAGGTCCAAGACTCTGTCTGTCACCTTGCCCGATTCACTGACCACCTGGGAAGTACAAGGTGTTGGCATTTCAGATAAAGGTAGGCACTGCAACCCAGTTAGTTTGGAGCTAAAGGATCAGGAAGCTTTGTAGACCCTCTTGTTGAGTTTGACGCTCATGTTCTAAAATGTTCACTTTCTGGTTGATAGACAGGAAAAGAAAACAAAAATATGTATTTTAGGGAAAGTAAATCACTTCATGTCATGTTGTGAGTGTCAGTGGCTGGGAAAACAAAGCCTGTCTTGTGTGTGACAGTGGCTCATAGGAAATGAGTAAGAAGAAAAAATACTGAGTAACTCTTCCCTGGCACAGCTTTACATTGTCCTGCTACCTGTAGCTCAGGGACTTGAGATTTTCCGACAGATTTAGTAATCCAAGCAGAGAATTTCTTTGGGAAGAAGAAACCCAAAGAACCTGTTGTGTCAGCAGAGGTGAGAGGAGTGGGAGAGAGCAGCTTGGATCAGGAAGCAAAAGCCTGGGCACTTTTAAAATGCTTGGACTGTTCAAAGTACACGCTGAAAAATGATAAATCATCACTGAAGTGTGTCAAGACCTTTTCAAACCTGTTTATCAGAAAGGTGGATAAGACACTCTGCTGTTATGCTTTTAATTCTCTCAGGTATTTGTGTTGCTGCACCTTTGGAAATCCAAGTTACGAAGGATATCTTCCTGAGCGTTTACGTCCCTTATTCCGTGGTACGAGGGGAGCAAATCGAGTTAAAAGGATCAGTTTATAACCACAAAGCCTCTGCAATTAAGGTAATTCGTGTTAATGAGTTCTGTGGAAGGATTGACATAATAAACTAAAAAAAAAGGCATTTTTCCTGTGAGTATCCGGGTTAAACAGATCCTTAGATCAGATTTCTCCAGTCCTTAAGCCAGTGTTTCGTATTGCAAACAGAAGCAGCATTACAGGAATAGAATGCTCAGTACAGGATTTCAGTGGCTTTGATATTTCTCTGGTGTCGTACCTGCCACGGAAATGAAACATTAAAAACTTTCCACCTTTCAGTTCTGTGTTAAAATAGCAGCTGGAAATGGAATCTGTACTTTTGGAGATTCTGCAAGTGCTGGGTCAAGGACGCAGAGCTGTAAATTCAAGAATCTGGATGGTGGTTCTTCCTCAGCAGTTACTTTCCGGATCCTCCCACTGGAATTGGGTCTTCACACTGTCAATTTTACACTGCTGACCCCCAGGAACAGTGAAATTGTAGTTAAAACTTTACGTGTCATGGTAAGGAAAAAAATCTGAATGTTTTTTAGCATTTTTGAATTTCAAATTGGTCTCAGTTGAGTCAATATAGAAATTTTGCTTTATTTTAATATTATCACATTATATCCTTGAATTCACTGAGGTGTGTGCAGTGGAAAAATGAATGGCTGAGTATTTGAGCACACTCATTTTTAAACCTTGATTATAAGAACTGTGAGAAAGATTAGATTTTAAAAAGATAGATTAGAACTTTGTAAGCAAGGAGAATACTTTATTCTAAGTTGTTTGGTTTAGATTTTCACTGAAACACAATTTTTTCCTTCCCTAAGCTTTTATTTAAATCTTTTGTCAAATTTTCTCAACAATTGTGTGAGCTAGAACACTTAAATTCATGTGGAACAGCTGTACAAGAGTTAAGTCAAACTCAACTACAGAAAAAGAAGGCAAAAATACTGTGGATTTAACCTGTTGTTTCAGCTGATATATTTGATTAAGCAAAAATGTTTCCATTTTCTACCTCTTTCCTCATAATGATCCCAGCCAGAAGGCATTAAGAAAGAACTCCATGCAGGTTTCACTTTGGATCCACAGGGTGTTTATGGTAAGAGAATTGATGATGTGTCTTTGTGTTATTTTTTTCTTGTTCTTGATTATCGAGTTTTTCCTAATGTGAAAAAATTGGAGTTTCTCCTTCCTGAGATATTGTAAATGTGTTCTTTGCCAAGGATTTCCTGCCTTGGCTTAAGGAAACTTGGATTAATTTAATAAAGGAATCCTTATATGTGTCTTTTGGTGTGATATGACAGTAAGCTTTCCTCAGCAGGTGCTTTATTAATGGGAATAGAATATGTTCTCATTTAACCACAGAAAACACAAAGTTTAGGTCCAGATCAGATTCTTTTTGGTAACGAAAGAAAGATAAAGAATTTGCACCTGTTCCTTTTCAAAGCTTGACGCTGTTTGCGTGTGCCTTTGGGAATATTTCTGGTTTTCAACTTTTGGTTGCTGAATTCTGAGTTGTAACCTTAAATCTGTGTCAATTACAGCTGAATCATCTGTTGATTGAGATTGTGCAGTGTGATATATATACATATGCATACCTCTTCAATTTCAGGTTCAGTCAAGAGACGAGAAGAATTTCGATACAAAGTCCCACTAAACCTGGTGCCTAAAACACAAATTGACAGAAGTGTCAGCGTAAAAGGTAAATTGAAACTTTTAATGCACTGCACATGTACTTTCTATACATATAGGTGTCATTTTCCTCCTATTTTATGTTAAATTCATTTAATTTATTCTTTTTCTTTTGAGAGAAGGCTTTGCAAGCCCCCTTTTTGTGTAGAGACTTAAGCTCTTCCTAAAGAATAGTTGCTCATGAGAGTCGGGTTCTGCCCTTGGATTCGCGTCCATGACCTGTCGTTTACATCGATGTGGGGTTTTTTCCTTCCTCAGGACATCTGATGGGTGAAGTGCTTGCCACAGTCCTGAGCCCCAGTGGCCTGCAGATGCTGACCAGCCTGCCCAGGGGCAGTGCAGAGGCCGAGCTCGTGAGCATTGCCCCCGTGTTTTACGTGTTCCGCTACCTGGAGGAGTCGGATAATTGGGGTTTACTGGGCCCTGAGACCTTGAAGTCGAGGACTCAGATGAGGAGGAAGATGAAAGAAGGTAAAAACATCTGCTGTTTCTCTTGCTTCAGCATTGTAGAGGTCCATAACCTTTGCTGAGTGAGAAGGGTGGTACATCTGAGGGAGCAAACATAATTCTCATCACTTTCTTTGTGCCTGATGTATCCCTTAGGAATTGTGAGCATCTTGTCGTTCAGGAATGCTGACTGCTCCTACAGCATGTGGAAGAATGGGCAAGCTAGCACATGGTGAGTTAAAAGGGGTTTGGGGCTGGAAAAAGGCTTATTTCATTCCTTTTTAGTGAGCTCCAGACAAGAGCATGATGGTAGATTTAAGCAGTGCTTACAGCTCTGAATAATCTTTTGATTCCTTGCTTTCCCTTGCCAAATCTTTTCTTCGTGTCCATAATTCACACCATGACAACCAAGATGGTTTTGGGATGTAATGATTTCATACCCTGAAACACGGGAATTGATCCTGGTTTTAAGTTATTTCGGTAATTACTGCCCATTTGTTCAGTTAAATTTAAAATTAGTCTCCATTATTGCTTTGAACCGTGGGAGTGCGTGGGATAGGGAATCCTAAACGGTGGGAATTTGTGTGTGCCCTCTGCAGTGGGGGAGTACCTGCCAATCTAAACAAACAGGGTCTGTGTGCTTCCCTCGGCAGGTTGACAGCTTTTGCTTTAAGGATTCTTGGACAAGTTAATCAATACATTGATCTAGATCAAATGTCTGTTTGTGATTCCCTTCTGTGGCTGATTGATAATTGTCAAATGCCAGATGGGTCATTCAATGAATTTTCAAACTACCAACCAGTGAAACTACAGGTATGAAACCCAAACTTTTTCTGTGCTTAGGCAGTAAAAGCTGAAGGCACCAAGAGACAAAGTGTTTTAGCAGTGCAAGATATTTTAGGCTGAATTTCAGCAAAACACCCATTCAAGACAACTTTTCTCTTTGTTCTAAATTCATTTAAAGCACAGCACAATCTCAGAAACCTTTCTGTTTTCCCACATAAAGTAGCTGCTTGCCACTTCTTAATATTTAGAATATTTAGGTTCATTGTACAATCTAATAGTCCTGGCTTGTAATAACTTCAAATATTTTGGTTTCTTTTTTACAAGTAAGCTATTAACTTCCAAAGAGTCAATGTATTTTCAGGTTAAACTAAACTGATATTTCTTACAGGAATTTCTATTTGTTTCCACACCTAAACAGTGAAAAGTTCTATTTATTTAAATGAACTTTAATTTCGATTTAATTATTTTCATTATTTGATTTTTGTAGGGTACATTACCTCGAGAAGCTAAAGAAAAATCTTTGTATCTCACAGCATTTTCTATTATTGGAATTGACAAGTCAATTAAAATATGTCCTACTCAGGTAAACGTTATTTTTATTTCTGCTAGTGGGCATGTTCTGGGCTTCTAATTTCATCCCTTTTCTTTGACATTTGTTTAAAAAAACCAAGAGTTTTTTTCAGTTTCACAGATTTATTTGCTTTCTTAGTCTTTGTCTTTCAAAATCGGCAAAAGCACAAGAAGGAATTTCTGGATTTGTTATAAGATATTGTAGAAGACAGGGTATTAGGGTCAGTCTGATGGGCGTAGGCTGTAACCTGTGCGTGTTTGCAGAAAATCCACGATGCCAGGAGCAGAGCAGGGGATTATTTGGTGCAGAACGTGCAGCTGGCCCAGAGCCCCTTCACCATGGCCATCACCGCGTACGCCCTGGCCCTGGTGGACCTCAACCACCACGCGGCACGCGCGGCGTTCTCTGCCCTGAAGAAGGAGGCCTTTGTCACAGGTACTGCTCACTTCTCCCTGCTCCTGACCAGCCCTGTCCCCATCAGCTGCTCTGCACCACGGCTGTGCTCATCGCTTTCTAAACAGCAGATTTGTAGCGCAGGAGAAGTGGATTTCCATCCCCTGCTAGGTGCAGAGTGAGGTCCTCCCCACCTCCCGGCCCTGAGTGGGCAGTACCTCACCTGGTGTAGCAGAGCTGCTGCTGTGCTTCCCCCTGAACCCTTTCCTCCTCCTCCTGCAGGTGACCCTCCCATCTACAGGTTTTGGAAAGATGCTTTCAAAACACAAGAGCAGCCAACCCCCAGCTCTGTCACTGCAGAAATGGTTGAAACCACAGCCTATGCCTTGCTCACTACTTTGCTAAGAGGGGATGAAAACTATGCCAAGCCCATCGTCAAATGGCTCTCTGAAGAACAGAGACATGGGGGAGGATTTTATTCAACTCAGGTGGGCTTTTACGTATTTTGTCCTCATTCTCCGAGAACCAAAATCTGAAACATTTTGCCCATCCCTGGAAATTCAAGGCCAGGTGGGATGGAGCTGAGCAGCCTGGTCTAGTGGAAGGTGTCCCTGCCCACAGCAGGGTTGGAGTGAGAGGGGCTTTAAGGTCCCTTCCAACCCAAACCATTCCGTGACTCTGTGATATGAACATTTTAAGAGGATAATATAATTAAATGACCACACTGCCAACATCAGAGTCCTGCGTGTGGGATTAGTATTAAGGGACTCCATTGCCGTGATATTCTTGGTCTCTGGGAAATCTGACTTCTCTTCATTATTATAAACTGAAATTTTATAAACGGAATCTCTGAAGTTAATTCTTTATCATTGATCTCTGACAGGACACTATTAATGCCCTTGAGGCCTTGACTGAATATTGCCTTCTTGTCAAGCGGCTGAATTTGGACATGGATGTTAAAGTATCCTACAAAAATGGAGGACCCCTAAACTTATTTAAACTGACAGAAGACAATTTTGTTGGAAGAACCGTGACAGTGAGTGAATGAAATTGCTTTAAAGAGGGAAACCAGAATTCTTAGCAACTTGGTAAATGATTATCTGAGCGGTGAAACAGCTACTAAAGTAGCTTTTTCTTATAACAAACTGGTAATAATTTGGTATAGAAAATGTTTAAGGACTTTGTTTATCTGCTGTATTTGATATATTTGAATATTCATTTAAATTTAATATTTCAGCAGAATCTGTTACGTATTTGAAATGTCAGCAAGACAAGCAGATCAGCTGACCTGAACTGCTGCTAATTGTTGCTAATCTTTATTATTGATGTCTAACTTCTTGTTTCTCCCCACTTCTTTAGGCACCTTTGCAAGATGACCTGTATGTGAGCACTGGCAGCAGCACTGGCATAGCTACTGTAAATGTAAGTATGCAACCAGGTTTTTTATTTGGAATTTCTCTTTTTTAACATGGTGTGGTTTTGCTCAAGAACTCCCCATTTCTTTCTGTGCTGATCATTTATTTGCCCTGCTTTGCTGGTAATTTTATATTACAATAAACCAGACTTGTTTGTGTTCTTCCCAGTGCGAGTTTTTACAGTTTTATGCCACTTTTGATGACTGTTTATTGCTGCTTCTGTTTTGTCTGATTTATTTGTACATGCAGGTGAGGACAGTGTATAACACCATTGGTACTTCTGAAGAGTCCTGTAACTTTGAACTGAAGATTGTTCCCAAGAAAGATGATGGTAAAGGGTCAATATAATTTTAAATGTTGCTACTCAGGTCAGTGCAAGGGAGGGAGGGGAAAAAATCCTGGTTTCTTTACGAGTGTTTTTTATTAAGACAGAAAGAAATTCTGCCACTTTCTAAATGCAATTTCACCTGAGTTACCAAAGAGGTAAATGTTACTTGTTTGTGGTTAGACAATGAATTCCTACAAAAATACCCACCAAAACAATGTAAAGAATTACCTTCCAACTATGCAAATGCTTTGTGAGGGTTTTGGGCTGCTGCTTCTGGAGAGTCATGAAATTCTTTGGCTCTGCTTGGTACGAACAGGTCGCATAAAAGGAGAGGGGGAACCCCTGGGGCGCCTGGAGGCTTGTGCAAAGTAAGTGCAGCTGAGGGGTTGTTTATTAATAATTCCACCAGGTCTCCTGGTCTTTTCTTTCTGTTTCTTCACTGTTGTGTACATGTGTGAACAGAATTAGAGCCAAAGGTCATGATCTCTGTGGGAAGGAGTCTTCAAGTTATATTTGGGTTCTCCTGGAAAATAAGCATTAAAAGCCTCTTCATGCGTGATATTGGCATAAATCTGGAATGATTCATCTGGACTATTTTGCTTCATTACGAGTTTACTGTGGCCTAAACGTTGACAGAATTGTCCTTGGGTTTTTCTGGGATCACATTCAAATGTGTCTCTTTCATTTCAGTTACAATGAACTAATATTGGCTTTAATTCAGGTACAGGCCCAGTGCGAGGGAGCCCCGGTCGGGGTCTGCTCATGCCGTGATGGACATAGGGCTGGTCAGCGGAGTGGAAGCCAATCCAGAGGATTTATCTACTGCAAGTATTCAAGAATGGTTTTTCTCTTCCTGGCTTTAGATGACAGAGCTGTAATATTTACTGTTCTTCATCTTTTTCTGTGCCCTGCAGCTTGCGAGTGGAGTTGATCAGTTGATAGCAGACTATGAGATAAAAGATGGGCATGTTCTCCTGCAGATAGACTCTGTATGTTACCCCTTTCCTGACTGTAAGCACTGCTTTTACTCTTTGGAATAATTTTGCTTCCTTTAGAGCTCCTTAATTCATGTGTCTTTCAAACAGGTGCCAGCTCACAAGTTCCTGTGTGTTGGCTTCCGGATCAGTGAGCTTTTCCAGGTTGGGATGCTGAACCCTGCCACCTTCACTGTGTATGAGTATCATGCACCAGGTATGTGTTCCAGCTCTTCACATCCTTGTTTGCCTTTTGGCTCTGTACTCCTCCTGGAGGACTCCATTTTTCCTTCTTTAACAGCTTTCTAATCAATTTTATTTGAAGCTCAGGTGCCTTTTGACTCACCAAGTTTCAGTGTTGATATCTCGGACTTTGATTTTCTACATGTGTTTGTTATTTCTTTCTGGATCTTCTAGATAAAAGATGCACCATACTTTATAACCCCTATGGCAATGAAAAACTCGTGAGACTGTGTGAAGGAGATGAATGCAAATGCATGGAAGGTAAACTTTATTTGAAGATGGTTTTTCATTTCACTTGGTGGGAAAATGCAGTGTAGTGCTTTGAACAAAACCACACTGAACATAAGGAAAAAAGTCTTCATTAAAACACGACTGTTTCCTCTCCAAATTTTACATTAAGAAAGAAATTAAAAAAAGAAGTGTGCAGTGTGATCATGGAAGTCTGGCTGGATTAAGTCAGGTGTTTGAGGGCGTTGTTTTGTATTTTAAATATTTACAGTTCCAACATGCAATCCCATCCTTATGGTGTTGCTCAGTAAATGATCCCAAACAGGTGGGGATCCATGTTTTGTCTGGGGGCATGTGTGACATTCTCTTACCTCTGCCCTTCCCTTTCTCCTCGTAGCTGAGTGTGGTGAAGTCCAGGAGAGACTGGACCGGTCGATAACTGCTGAGAGGAGGAGAGAGGCTGCCTGCCAGAGGGACACTGCGTATGGTAATTATGCTAATGGGGGGGTTTCTCTGCCTCCTTCCCTGCTCTGAGATGTTTGTTTGCTCTGTTTGCTGCTGCTGCAAAACATCTCGTTGGTATTAGAGCTGTCGGGATTAGAAATTCAGTGGGGTTGCCAGTGGCATGGAGTAATGTAGAGAAAGATGAGTTCTGCACACAGCTCCCCTCAGATGAGGTGTGGGTAGGACTTGCCAGTGCTTTCTGCCCCTATAACCATTGTATTCCCAGAAATCAGTATTTTAAAGGGTCACAATATTCTCCTTCTGAGCATCTGTAAGACATTCAGCATGTATGGCAGAACAAGGAATAACCAGGCTCTGGTTTGTGTCGTTCTGCAGTTTATAAAGTGAACATCTTATCTCGCAGTGAAGAAGGGTTTTTTGTGAAGTATTCTGCAACTCTTCTGGATCTCTATAAAAGGGGTGAGTGTCCTGTTCCATGTTTCTGCTCCTGGGAGAAAGGATTTGGGATGTTCTTGGGCACTCACTGTCTTACCTGTCGCTCATAGGGCCTGTGGAACTGAAGCTGATGTTCGCTCGTTTCTCCTCTGAGTTTAAGCATCCCACATATCCTTAAAATTACTATAATATAAAATTATTTAATCTGCACAAGGCATATTTGCCATTCAGATTTAATTGGAAAAACTTTTACAAGAGACATGTTTTATATCACCAAATTTTCCTGTTACAGAATAGTGGCAAAGACATCCCTTGGCTGTGCAGTACCGTAGAACATTTTAGTGTTTTCTATCTAATAGATGAGTCACTGGAAATTCTTTTTGTGAAACTGTCCAATTCTTGATTTTTTTTTTTTTTTTTTCACTTCAGGACAAGCTTTTGCTCAAAAAAATAGTGAAATAACCTTTGTTAAAAAGAAGACCTGCACAGATGTTGAATTGAGCCCAGGAGAGCAGTATTTGATCATGGGAAAAGAAGCCTTAAAGATAAGCATTGGTTACAGTTTCAAGTAAGTCATTTACCACCAGGATATGCTGAGATTTCATCTTAAAGTGTGAAGAGTTTGCATGTAATAATTCTTGTGTAATATTGATTTAATTTTTAAGCTATTCAACCAGCAGTGACACAATGTGTTATCAGACGTGCACACTTAAAGCAGGATTATGAACACAAAGCAAGCACTTCCATATTGCGATTTTTTTTTCCATTTGACATTTTCCTTCCCGAATCTTAGCAGCAAATCTTCGTTTTCTGTTGTGTTCTTAGATTCCAGTACCCTTTGGACTCCAGCACTTGGATTGAGTGGTGGCCCTCAAACACAGCCTGTACATCCTGTCAGGAGTTTCTGAACACAATGGATGATTTTGCTGAAGATCTCCTCATCAGTGGCTGTTGATTCACTTGGGCAGTTTTTAAATTAAAAATCCAGATTGAATCTCATTGAAAAGAAGAAAAATCCTCACCTATTTATTAATTCTTTTTGAACTGAACACTCATTAATAGTTATCTTCAAAAATTATCTTGGCATGTGTTTTATAGCAATGTTATTACAACAGAGTAATGTTCAAATACAATTTTTAAGCTTGGATGAGAGAATAACACAGAATGGTGCAAAGACATTTGAAGCCAAAAGAAGTGGATTGACTGTAACAACAAACATGAGCAGCACTGTCTCGTCATTAAACCCATGTCTTATCAGAACATAAATCTATGCAGCCACTTTGTAAGCTCTCTGTGAAAGAAGCTTTATTCCTTAGGTTTTCCTTTTGCACTCTTTTTTAGAATTCCTGCCTTTCCATTCCTGTCAGTAGCTGATGCTGGTTTTATGCTCTGCTTTCTTGTTTGAAAAAAAAAACAAACCCAAACAGAATTCTTCAGTCGTATGTGTGCCTTTCATTATTTGTGTTTTAAGACTCAGTCACCTGAATCAGCATCTCCTGTAACTTAGGTGGGTTAAAACGAATGTTACTTTGCATTTGATGCCTGAGTTTGACAGTTAAAAATCGTGCCTTGCCTCCAGGAAAGTGGCAGATGAAAGTCCAATTTTCCTGCTCACAGCTCCTGGCACAGATCAGCTTGGTTCCCAGTAAAACTGAGAAGAGAGTTTGATACAAAGTACAGTTGCACACATTTTTATTTACATTGAAGAGTTGCCCAAAAGCAGCACGTCCAAGAACTTTAAAATTACTGTTTTCCCTCTCTCTTAGGAATATCTCCATCCAGAACATTTAAGATGTGGAAAGAAGATAGTCAGAGATGATGCAATTTTTAATTTTGGCTCTGTGAGTATTTGACTTTTTTTTTCAATCCTCCAAACTTTCTAAGAAGCACAAGAAGCTCACACTGTGTCCAGTAATAACTGGATATAGATTCAAACTGCAGGGAGAAGTACACGGAAATGCTCAGTGAGGCTGTCTAGACAGGCCACCTGTAAACATTTCTGCTTCTGAGCTGGTGACTGTGTATTGTGAGACCTAATTATCTCTGTGAATGACAAGGAGCATGTCTTGTTTTCACACGTGACTTGTGACATTTAAGTCCTATTGATTTTTAGTGAGCCAGACTACAAAAAGGCTCCTGAAGACCAGTTATTTAAAAATAACATATTAAATTGCTGCTCTTAAATATCAAACCGCAGTCATTAGTTTAAAAAAAATCTTTAATCTTATTTGTTGTCTCTGTTTCAGTCTAGAATTAACGATCCAATATATCCTTGAGATCAGTAGAATATTTGAAATACATGTGTTTAAACGGGAACATTTGTACCGCTATTTAGCCGTGTGTAGGATGGAGGTGTGCACAGTGTCAGGAAGATTTACCTTCCCCACGTGGCACGGCTGGACTTTCACAGCAAAACCATGTGGGGGAAAGGTCTATCTGTGTCTTCATCTGCTTCCACATGCAAATTACGTTGGCAGATTTCCATAGGGCCTCCTTAGCTGGGCAAGAGAGGATGGAAATGACATGGGAGTGATTTTAGAACTCAGTGCCACACCAACCTTGGTGCCTCGTGGTCGGAGAGTTCTGAGGCACTAAACAACCCCCAGGATTAATCCCAGCAAACATGGAAATTCTTGGAATAATCACTGCTTAGGTGACTCATCTGCGTTATGAAATGGAAATTATTTCAATACACATTCTGTACTTCCAAGCTTGCTGTGGATTCTGGACATCAGAGCGGTGCTTTTCTCTCTGAATTGTACGCTGTGTTTTTCTGTTCCTGGCTAATTTATGTCTGTGATGTGCAAGTCTCCAAATGTTCCAGCCTTTGAATCCCCAGCCAATAGCTGCAGTGCCTCCAGAAAAACTTGCATTTCTCTGCCCCACTCCTGCAGTGTTCCCGAAGTCCAGGCAGTGTGAGGTGACTGCTCTGCCCCCACGTTGATGAAGTGGCCGGAGATCTGAGTGCCCCAGCCCACGTTCATCCCCACTTGTCCAAGAAAATTGCTGACTGACCTTGCCTGCACAGATAATC
The DNA here is from genome assembly GCA_013397755.1 of Cnemophilus loriae. Lineage (NCBI taxonomy): Eukaryota > Metazoa > Chordata > Aves > Passeriformes > Corvidae > Cnemophilus > Cnemophilus loriae. The sequence goes on along the minus strand of VZTF01003499.1, from coordinate 1,041,295 downwards.
TCTGAAAGCAGGACCCACTAAGGGCAATTAAATAAGTTTGGGCATTAAACTTTTTTTCCTTTTTCATGTATTTCCCTTTGAATAAGGAAACCCAGCAGATGCCATTTGAATGTGATTCTCGCTGGATGCTCTTGGCAGACCCGAGCTGGTTGAATTCCAGAGATTATAACGAGTCTGAGGGTTAATACTATGTTATCCTTTAGCTCTTTTAAAAATACCTATTTCTGTACATTTCCATTTGTATTTTACTGGTTTTTAGACAGCTAAGATTCACAAAATGAACTAATTTCTCTTTTCATTGCAAGCAGAAATTAATCTCAATGACCCAAGCTGGTGAGTGACTTGAATAGCCCAAATTCCACCCTGTTGTGCACAGTGACACATGAAACTCACACTTTGGTCTGGGCTGAAAGCTGCTGGGCTGTGCCAAAGTGCTGTGACTAATTTAGAGAGAGAGCCAGTGGGTGCCTTTCTCTGGGCATTGTTTCCCAAGCAGGGAAGAAGTGATTTTGTGTGGATAATCCTTCAGGACATGCCACAAGCTCTAGGTAGCCTTACTCAGCCAAGTGTTCTGTCAAAAATGGTGTGGAATTGGGAATACCTAACAATTTTAGAAGAGGAATGGTAAATCCCTATTGCAGGTTAATATTATTACTTTTTAATACCTCCATAGTGACTGGCATAATTCTTTCTTGGCTGACCTGAACACATGTATTAAATACTAGCTGGAAGAGAAAAATGCTCCCATGAGCTAGGAGGGTGCAAGCCCAAGTTCCCACATAATTTTTATTTCATTATGATGCTGCACTCTCATCTGAAATTACCTGGAAGAGGAGAAATATTCACTTCATCACCGTGAGTTTGTTCAGTGCATCTGGGCAGTGCTAAGCCAGAATATCACACCAAAATTCTTTTCTGTCTTTGCACAGCAGTGAGGATGTTCAGTGTAGGGGCAGCCTCCCTTCTGAGTAAAGAGGTGGAGCAATACAAAATCCTTGAATAAAATCCTTAGTAAGATTCCCTTCAGGTTCAAAACTCTTCATAAATCATCTCAAACTCCCATTTCCACAGAGAGTTGTGGAATCAGCTGGCAGGGGTCTGCAGATCCATTTAGAGAAGGAGTGTGCAAGAGATGAGTGAACACATAGTGAGGAAATCCGGGTTTTCTTTTGAGTGGAGATTATTTTGTCATTTAAAAAAATCACTGTCTGGGAGCTGCCAATTTGGTGTTCATCCATGGTGGGTTGTCTCACTTGACCCTTCCTACAGAGGCTTCTTTTCAGTCTGTGTAAATGTTAATGTTTAGACATGTCTCCCAGCAAAATGTGTTCTTAATCTGCTGCTGAATTCTTACATCAGAACACACAGAAATCTGGCATGGCTGTCAGTTATTTTCCAGTAAAACACCCACCTTATAGGAGTTACATATGCTTTCAATTTTTAGGATATTTAATAATGTTTTCATCTCTAATTAGCAGAAATATCTGGGTTTGGCTCTTTCATTCTCCTGGGAACTAAGAGTTTGGTTTTGCCAGTTGCTGGATCATTACAGAATTCCAGTCCTTGTGTTAAATTTTGCTTTTCAAGTTCTGAATGAACTTGGAATTTGGATGCATGTTTAAGCAGCCACCGATTTCCTGGAAAATACTAAACTGGATTAAACACCACAACTCTCATAAAAAGAACATTGAACTGTAGAAAACAATAGCAGAGAAATCCTGAGTAAAGCTTGCTCTATTCAACCCTTTCTTTTCTATCCCAGGAAATATTTGTTACGCAGAGGGGGTTATTTACACAATAGTTATATTTACCCACATTCATAGCTAGAAGTCACGAAATGCAGATTATTCCTAAGGTGCTGTGGCTCAGACTACAGTTCCTTTGTTTATTTGCTACTTGACAGCTAAAAGGGGCAATTTCTTTTACAAGCAAAGTAAACAAAAAGTTATATTTGACGCACTTTAAATCAGCTGAGATATTAAACCCCCAAAATTGGGGTTTACAGTGGAAAATCTATTTTCTCTTAATGGCGGCAGCCCCACTGGTGCCAGTTTAAAGGACTCCAGAGCACCCAGAGGTTCAGAGCTCTGAGGCTGGTTCCAAGGAGCCCTGGCATGGACTTGAATTGTCTGATTTGGCTCTACAAGAGGAGCCCCAACAGCACATTCTTTCCACTGGCAGTTCCATGTTCCCTGCAGTTTGTACCATCCTCAGCTAGAACAAATCAGTGCCATTGAAATTGTTTTGGAAGAGCTACAGTTGACGTCTAGATCTGCAGATCCAGGATTTCTTCAACTGCAGCACGAAAAGCCAGTGGGAAAATCGCTTTCCAAAGAGGGAATACGTCAGGAACACCTCACACATCCCCACTCGAGGAGATTTGCGTTGCACCGTGCCAGTTTGTACCTGCTCAGAGGTGATTTGCAATATGTAGGCATCAGCTGAGGTGTTGGTGACAGACTGGGCCCAAACGGCAGCTGTGACTGAAGTCATTCCTTTGCTGCATGGCTGAGTTGTCTGTCTCTGCCAGGGTCTGATTAACCACATTTCCTTCGTTATTTATAAAATGCAATATGCCATAAAAATGTCATTTTCACTGCCTAAATCATGAAATTTTCCATTAAAACCTTCTGCCATAAGGTCCTAGAGGATATTCATCCCCAGGCTCTGACAGGGAGGTAGAAGTAGGTATTCATTTCCAGCAGCAGTGAATTCCAACAGTTTGGAGTCACCAATCTGTGTAATATTAAAGGGTGGGCTTTTTTCTAAGCTTCTGTTTTGGTCAGGAATCTCAAAAACAAGGTAGGATCAAAAGCTTCCTGTGGAACCACGAGGGATCAAATTAATCTGTGACATAACTCAGCAGGATTCCGTGGATTTATACCAGAAACTGGGGGGATGTATCTAAACCCACATGAGCTCCTGTGCATCCCCTGCCCCGTGTCCGTGCTGATCCTGCCAATGCCCAGTTCTGAACGGGGATTAGTCCCAGCCCAGAAACACTTCCCAGGGGAGTCCCTGGGCTTTGAAACAAGATAAGAAAAACTGTTAGATGGGACTTTAGAGAACCAGATTGAGGAAATGCTGGATTTCTTCCAGTCTGTATCTTGCCCCAAGGAAACCCAAGCTTGGCTTGTGAAGCCTCACCACAATTCCTGCTGCCCTCCAAAGCCAGGCTGTGTTTTGGTTTCTTCCGGGCTTCCACTGTTGCTGACCCTGGACAGATGGGGGCATTCCCTGTGTGCCTCCTTCCCTGGCTTTGGGGTTTCAGCACCCAGTTTGTGATTCAGATGTTGGACGTGGAGCTACAAGTTTTGTTTCCTTGGCCAGATTCCAAGGACACTGCTGGGAACATGTCTGAGATTTTGGGCTTTTGGAGTTCCATCACTGGCACAGCTGCCAAGAGGTTTGGCCTCACCAGAGGGCTCTTTTTATTCAGGAGTTTAAACACTTACCTGTTACCCCTGTTCAGAATACAGACCTGCTACTCTTTTACTTGCTTTCTCTACTTCCAACTTTACTTTTTCGTTCAGGCTCCTCCTATGCTTTAAATTTATTTTCCTTTCTCCTTGAGATTCCTCCTTGGATTGTGAACACTCAGGAGTTTTCCTTCTTATTGTAGCAGTGTTTTGGTGAGGGCTTTGTTTTTTCTTTACAACACCTATAAAGAGAATTTTGTTTTCCTCTTGTGAAACCTCAGATAACACTTGGAATTTCTGTGTTCCCTGGGTGTGTTGCCCATAAAGTACAGGTACAAATAGACATGTTGGTGGTGGTGTGGAAATTACTCAGGATTATGAATCACCCTGAAAAATACTATTGGAAAGCTGAGCCTGATGCTATTAGTCATTCTACAATAGCAAAGGGAATTATGGGCTCAGTGGAAGAGAGATGCAAGTTAGTGCAGACTCAGTCTCTTTCTGCTTCTGTCATGTGGAATATATCTTCTAAACATCTTTTTTTTTTATTGTTATTAGCAAAATGAGCAACTTCTGAAAGGGTTAAAGGAGATTTGCCATAACCTTCACTCCCCTCTCAGTTCTTGTCATTTATGAGAATTAATGAAGACATTAAGTAAATCTGATGTTTCCTTTTTCTGTTTCCACTAATTAATCCCAGTCAATCAATAGAATATCCACATTTCCCCAGCTGGTTTAGAGTCAAAAGATACTGAATCTGAACTTGTTTTTTCATGTCACATCCAGAGCTTTGGAAGAGTGTTTTGGCAGGCTTCCCTGTGGGCACAGCTCCCATTCCCAGAGTTCTCTCCAAAGCATTGAGAATGGAAATAAGCAGCTCAGAATTTTCCAGTTTAGCTCAGGCTCTGTGTACGTTAAGAGAAACAGAAGCACAACCACAAGTACAGCAAAACCCTTCATGTGGCCAGGCTGCAGCAGAGAGCTGAGCCTCAGCTGGGGAAACTGGCACAAACTGGTCCGTGCTGGGCTCACACACTGCAGCCCACACTGGTCCCGCTGTGGGGGGACACGGACTGAGGCACGAGACCACCAGGAAGCTTCTTCACCTAAAGAAGATCTGCCTGGTGGCCCAAACTCAGAGGCAGCCTCAGAAATCTCTCCTCGATTTACTCTGAAATACTCTTGCTTGTAGGAAACCATCAAGGCCACTGTGACAGAGAGAAACACTTTCATTTTCTGTCTTCTCTTCAGGGTGATTCCTTGGCTTGGCTTGTGGAAGCTGCTTTAGTGATTGACTGAAATAAGACACACTGATATACATATTTATATATATATATATAGTGCTTATTTTTGGGTGCTTTTCTCCTGTCAAATGGTGAAGAGGTGCTCCAGAACATCTATTCTTTGGGGGAAAAAATTCTTAGGATAATACTGTCTCACAGAGAATATGATCTGGGAAAAATCTTGAGGCCGAGCAGGGATGAAGAAAATAAAATTGATTCCTGATGTCTCTTTGAGGGTTACAGTCCAGCTCTTATGAAACTTAGTGGGAAACTGTCCTGCTCTTGTAATGAGAGCTGGGCTGGTCACCATAACAAAGCAGAGCTACAACTGGTAGTGGGCACAAACAAATCAAACTGAAACATGTAAAAAGATTTTATTAGAGACAAGAGATTGAATTGTAGCAAAGCTGTCGAACTTGCTGAGGATAACAATAAATCAGATTTAATGATTCTTCTTTTTCTATTCTTGAATTGATGGAATCTCACAGACACTCTGTTCCATTCAGAAAATAAGTAATAATGTGGAAGTTACGAAACTCCTTCAAATCAGAGCTCTGGACAGGCAGGAATCTTAACTTGAAGCACACAGGTCCAGTTCCTAGAAGTACTGAATCTCATGGCCACTGGATTTGCTTTTACTAGCAAATTTTCCTTCCTGTGTTTTACCCATTTTTCAGGTTTTCCTAGAGCAAGTGCACATTTCCAGCTAATTTATACTAATTGAAAATTATGTTTTCATAGAATGAGACATCGCTATCTGAAACATTTCTCTCTGAAATGCAGTTCTCATTTTGACTACAGTCTTTAAAACCCAGAGCATCTGGGCCTAAATTCCATTTCAAGTGTTTTATGAAATCTGTTGCATTAAAAGTCTCAAGACCTTGGCTTATTTTTAAAAGGTAATATTAAATATATTAATATATTCCCTTATGCACTTTTTCCCTAGGATGTAAAATGGTCATTCCCCTGAAATAGTAACACAGTGCCCTGCAATGCTGAGCACTGCTGGAATGGCTCTACAGTAAAGTTAAGCTTCAAATTTTAATCTGTCTCTGAGCCACATCCTGTTTTCAGTTAACTGATCTCATATGGGGGAAATTTACCACAGGAAATCTCTCTAGTTTGGAAAGTACCAAAACCTCATCTTTAGTTTCTTTGTGTAATTCAGCACCTTTGGAGACAGAGGTGTGATAGAATTACAGAAACTTTCAAGAAGTTGCAAAGCAAGAGAAAAGGAGTGAGTTAAGGGCATGGGGAAGAGGTGGAGCTGCCACTTCATCCCTAAACCTGACCCTGTGGTGTAACACTGATCATTCTAAAATTAACATCTTACACCTTACATCCCCAAAGTTTAAAGAACCACATCGAGAAATCTTTTAGTTTCTGAAAGAGATTTTAACTCACATCCTGGCAGAGACTGCCTGGCCCAAATTAACTTACAATGAATTTTAACAACCCAAATGAGAGCAAATGGTTCAGGCCAAGGCCCCGCTGGGGCTGTGTCACACTTTCCTCATAGTTTCGAGTTTATACCCAGCCCTGCTGACTCTGAACTACAGAGCTACATCAGATCAGCACCTACAGATGTGCTGTAGATCAGCACGGAGCGGGGGAAGTGGAACTGAGGCGTCTGTTGTGTCTGTCTGTGCCACCCAGCACGGGAAGGTGCCAGACGGGAGGCGAACATTGATGTACAATAAATCCCTCAGCAGCCTCCCCACACCCACAGGTACCTGCAGCTGGTGGCTCCTGGCAGTGCAGCAGTTAACAGCCAGTGAAGCACCTAGAGAAACACCTCTGCTTTTATTCTCGCTTCTGAGCAGGGGCTCACCCCCAGGGATATTCCCCACAAGGAAAAGTGAACAGATTTGCATGTACAACTCTTTTTCTGACTGAATCCTGTGTCAGAACTAGATAGGGTGGCAGCAAAGTGAGCTGTGTCAGGGGTCAAGAGGACCTTCTGCTGATAGTGAAACTTTGCTTTGTAGAATCTCTGCTGCACTCTAAGAAGGCTTTGCAGACATTACCGAACTCCTGTGTTACCTCCGAGCTGCGTTGGAGGGTGAGGCACAGCGGGGCTTCCCTGGCCGGGTTTCCCGGAGGCACCAGAGGGAGTCGAGGTTCCCGTCCCGGATTTGGGGCAGGGGCTGCCCCGAGCCCCCAGGGCTGTGCAGGGGATGTTGGCGCTGTGACCGCTCTGGGCAGGCAGGACTTTCTGTCGGAGTCCCCGGTCACCATGGCAGAGCCCGCAGCACGCCGCTTTCAGGAACCAGCCACCAGATTCTCCATTTCAGCTGGCCCGGGGGAATTTGCTCCGCGGGGCCTTTCCTCAGTCAATTCCCCGTGCCCGCGGCCCAGGGCAGCGCCAGTGTCCCGAGCGGGGGAAGCCCCGCTCCCGCTGGCCCCGGGGCGCGGCGCGGGCTCCCCGCTCCTCCCGGCCGGAGCGAGGCAGCATCGCCGAAATCCA
>VZTF01003499.1:1018398-1033881 GCA_013397755.1 Cnemophilus loriae | reverse complement strand
GCGGAGGGACCCCCGAGCCGGGACGGCCGGAGCGCTCCGTGCCGGGGCTGCGGTCCGCGGGCGGGGCGCTGGCAGCGGGAGCCGGGGGCGCTGGGAGCGGTGGGCGGCCCGGCTGCCCCGTCCCCCCCGGCACCCACTCGACACCTCCGACCCGGTTCCGTTACGTTTGTGTTAGCGGGTTTAATTCAGGGCTCTGGCAGCTGGGCAGCCCCTGCGGCCACTGCGGAGCTCAGATGCCTGCACAGGCCATGGGAATTGGCTAAGCCAGGCCGTGGAAAACGCTGGTTGCTCCCAGGGCAGATCCTCAAGCCCAGGGTGTGCCCTGCCCACCTCACGGCAGCCACACCGCCAGCCCGGCCTGCCCACGGCAGCCTCTATTCATTCATTTTCAGATTTCTTAGTCAGCGTGACTATTGGTAATACTGAGACAGGTTATGGTGTGTCAGTACTGTTATGGAAAAAGAAAATAGCTTTATGAAGGGATTATTATAACCAAACTGCACCAGATCCCTGGGTGAAAACCTCCCTTGAACTTTCCAAGAGACACCAGAATCAGTTTTGGCTGCATTTCCAAAAATATCCCACTGCGCAGCTCTCGTTGACCAAACCAAGCTGAATGTGCGTGACACCGCGGCACACGTGGCTCCAGGTGTGCCTGTCAGAGCACAGCGTGAACGGCTTGTGGACTTGGCATTTCCTTTGTCATTCCACCACAAGTTTTATGACTTCAGGAAAGTCACTGTCAACACACCAGCTGCTCAGTTTCTGTGTTTGTGAAGTGAAATCACGAATTTTGGCTGCTGAGAATTGAATGTGGTTGGGGATTTACTCTACAGAAACAATCCTGTGTGATGGGGACTGACAGGACTCCGGCTCATCTTTCTACAAGCTAAAAACTCTTGAAAGAAAACCCCAGCCCCCCTTTTTAGGACATCGTCTATTTTCGTGTTGTGTTTCAGGGAAATTTTAAAGGTGTACAGTAATTTCCTGCTGGTGCCAGGTCAAACCCCCCTGTGACATTTGGTCACGCCTGTCACTGCAGACCCAGCTGAACACAGCACTGTCACTGCTCGGGTTTGGGGCTGCTCAAGGGCTTTGACACATCCTCTCGCATCCAACTGAGCGTGTGCCGTGTTTGAGCACCTGGATTTTACCTTCTCTCGCCCAGTGCTCGCTTCAGATGGCTGAGAACACCGCCAGGAGCCTGCAGGACACGCCTGGCTCTTCTCCCGATGAAAACGAGTTTCCTTTCGGATACCCCACCAACATTTGTGAGGACGTGCCTGGTCAGAAGTTCCTGTGCAGCAACTGCAACAACATCCTGAAGAGAGCCCTGCAGACGCTGTGTGGGCACAGGTACTGCTCTGCCTGCCTCACCTGGATCGTCCGGTACGTCCTGGGCTGGCCCGGGGTCACTGCGGCGTTCCCGGGAGCTGGGCTGGGTCACTGAGCTCGGGGATGAGTCTGTGGCTCCCTGGCCTGCTGGTATTTTCCTGCCTGCAAGGATTTTCCATGGTGGGCTGCAGGATGGACACTCTCTGCCTCCTCCTCGTTTCCCCTGTGGAAGTCTGTGGGGCCTGGCAGAGTTTTTCTATCTGTGACATAATAATTCTGATTTAACCTTGAAGAACTGGTGCAAGGCTGACTTAATGCTTCCACGGCACTTTAGAGGCCTTTGATAAGGGATGTTGTAGGATTTTATCAAAGATAATATCATATATGTCTGTATCTGTCTGGGCAAAATGGGCATTTCTGTGTTTTAAAAGACTTTTGTTTCCACATTAGCTTTCCTACTTGGAGTTTTTGCATCATTCATAGGATAAATAGCTTTCCGTCTTTATTCCTATTTATGGTCCGGGCTGCCCTTATTTTACTGAAATACAGATGAGATTAATGGGCATAGTCCTTGTCTTGAAGAACAGAAGAGCAAAGCTTTTTTGACATCAGTGTGTTCAAGAATTGGCCCTTTCATGAACAAGGACTGTGGATTCTGAGTGGAAATCACAATTTCCATGGTTTTATTTGTGTCAGTGCCTATACAAAGGCCTCCTAAACTGCAGTGCACCAATGGATTGTTATTTAATTCTTCTTTCTTTTTGCCAGAAACAATAAAAATGCAATTTGCCAGAAATGTAAAGAGGAAGATCCCAACACTTTAGGCGAGGAAAGCCTATTGGCAGAAGAAAGGGTAAGTTGTAGCTCACAGGTCATTAATTTATCATTAACCATGCTCTGTAGTCATCATTGGACTGCAGTTCAGAAGGGAATAATATAAAATGCAATAGCAGCTGATAGTTACACGTTTTAACTTAGGCTTTAATAACTTGGATTTCCCAGAGTTTTTGCTTTTAAAAAGTGTAATGGCAGCCTCAGGACTTTCCAAACCCAGGTTCTGCAATGTAAAATCCCAAAGTCTTCCATATGATTAACTTTTTATTGTCTCAAAGAAACTGGTGCTTTCCTACTTGTAATAATATGTCTTAACTGTTACTTATTATCGTCAGGAAGTATTTTAATGGATTTTCCAACCTCATGGCTTCTTGTACCCTTCAAACATGAAGCTGAACATAATAATTGATACAAACTATGCCCTGGCAAAGGTTTCATCTGTAATTTAATGGTGCAGATCTCTTCTTGTGTGATTTTGCAGGCAAATTGCTGTGCTGTTCTATATCCCAAACACAAACTGGGCCATAAGGCCCAGTCCCAGCTTGTCTTCTTCCCTCCTCTCTGATTACATGCAGGGATATCAACAGACACACAATTTGTCTAAATATTTTTTTAGGGAAAAACGAGAACAAATAGGCAGCTGACAGTGGCATAAAAGCCAAAGTTTAAGAAGCAGCAAAATCATGGATCTGCTGCTAATGCTGAACTTGGTAATATCCCATTAAAAAAAAATCCTCAATTCTGCAACGAATTCCCCAAGAACAGATTTCCTGCACGAAGAGGTGCAGCTGCACCCTTCTGAACCTATCGTGCTTTGGCTGTCAGTTGGGATTTCTGTGCTGTGGGGTTCTCCCCGAGGGTGCAGGGAGCTGCTGCGGTCTGTGCCTGGGTGGCTGGGAACAGACCCCGCTCGGGGCTGCCTGGCACATCCCTCTGCCTGCTGGGTGTCCACGTGAAGCCAGGCACCAGGAAGGGAGGAGGATCTGCCTGTGCACATCATTTCCTACAAATGCTAGGTAGGTTTTCAGGAACTTTGAAATGTAGGCATCGTTTATAAATACTTTCCTCCCTCTTATTTGTGAAGTTTTCCCCTCCCAGTCCTTGCTCTGTGTTATTCCATGTGAAATCTGCATTTCTCTGCACTGTACTTACCTCCAGACTATCCAAAAATGCCTTTAACAGTGGCAGGGCTTCTTCTTGTGTCAGGGTTCCTATTTTAGTGCAAGGTGTAATGTTAAAGTGTGCAGTATTTCATGATTACATAACAACAGTACAATTCCTCACATTTAAATAACACAAAAATCTACGTAGTGCAAAGAACAAACCCCTCTCCCATCTGGTTCATATTTTTTTAGCACACAGGGTCTGCTAAATGGAAACAGCTCAGATCTGAGCGGTGCACTCGGTGCAGAGCACTCTAAAATCCTCTCTGCAGCACGTTTAGGAGGTGTTAATGACCCCGATAATGAAATGCATTCATTAAGGGACCCCACAGTCAGGGTCCTGTCAGCACATTCGCTGCATGTGAAATATTTCAGGCTCCTGTAAACAGAAATGTAAAATAAGAGCTGCAGTTGGCCGGGCTTATTTTCAGTAAATTAATATCGTGTTAAATAGATTATTTTTGAATGCTAAGAAAGAAATTATTTAATAATTATTTGGGCTTCTACTTCACTAAGATTAACTTGCCAGGTCACAGAGTCTTATGCAGTATAGTAAATCTGAAAAAAATAAAGCATTTATCAAGGTGTGGATTTCTGCCACCCTGTTCCTATTCTAGGGATGCATGCCTGGACTATTTTCTCACCAATGTTTTTTTCCTTTCTTTGGTTTCTTTCCAGGCTTTTGGTGATGCTGCCATTAATAAAGAGATTTCTGAACTCAGAGTCCACTGTGTGACCCTTGGGTGCAGCTGGTCTGGCACCATGAAAGATTTTGAAGTAAGTTTATAGAGAGTTTATTCAGATTAATATGGAATGGAGAGGCAATGAAACCAGGATACCAGCAGACACAAATTATTGCAATTAATTAGAATCAGTGTCAGTATTGTGATTTATACCAACCTTTTTGTCTAAACACATGCCATTAATCTATAGGGGGTTGGGACTGGTTGATCTTTAAGGTCCCTTCCAACCCAAATCATTCTGTGGTTCTGTGATTAACTTCAGCAGGGCTTTGGCCAAATCCAGAACATCCTGGACTAAATTCTCTTTGCACAAACTTACATCAAGTTGATATTTTTTCCAGTGGTTTCCTTATAATTTCAGTGCAAGGCTGCTGCAGGCAGGTTGTGCCAGGGCGGAGTACTTCAGCCTCCAGGACACTGTTCAGGCAATGTCCTTAGCAGGTTTTTGTAGGGGAAATCATTCCCTCCTGTGTCGATGTATTGATTGTATTCATCATTCTTCTCAGGCTGATCTGAAATGCCTCAGGGAAAACGTTTAAATGGGCAAGGCTTGTGAATCTGCCGTGCAAATGTGAATAATGAGTACAAGGGAGAAAGCTGGGACCAGGATCACATGCTTGTTAAGCAAAAGTCCTAAGAGACTTTATTTAAGGGAGACCTCATGTTTGAATTTACCAAAAGCTGTTTGGTTTTGGTTTTGGTTTTGAGATGTTTTAAAATTAATAATTAACAAAAAAAGCCCCGGTAAAGCTGGTGAATTTTTCGCCAGTAATCTCGGGAACTTTGTGCAGTGGGACTTTACCCAGTTTAGAAGAAATGCAGATCAGAGCCCTGGGCTGCCAGGACAGAGACTACTTACAGATAAATGTGAATCAGCACTTTACATGTTGCTTTGTAACTTTTTACCTCCAGGAGCATCAGAGTTTATGTGAATATGCTTTGATCCCTTGTCACACTGGCTGTGGACACGTGGTGATGAGAAGGAAGCTGGCAGATCACTTGGAAAATGGATGTGTCAATAATGTGACAGTGTGTCAGCAGTGCCAGTGCAGCTTGGCCAGCTCTGAATACCAGGTAAGAACATTTGTCTCCCAAACAAAGGCTTAATATTAATGGTGTCAATCATCTATGATGCCATTTTTCCATCCTGATCTTGTTGCACTCGGAGAATATTTAATTTTCCTGAGTTCAATCATTTTTCCACATGTGTGTTCGAGGGAAAAATGGATGTGATAATCTGCTGGTGATGTGACAAAGTGCCCACGTGCTCCCCCGGGTTTGGGCAGCCCAGATTTTAGCTCCTGGCTCAAAATGTGTCCCAGTAAGACAGAAGCAAAAAAGCACAGACAGTGGCAGGGAAGGGATCTTGAAAGTGGCTGGAGTTTACTCAAACTGAAACCGCCCATAAATGTGTAAGGCAGGATTCTGTCAGATATTATTTCTATTAGATCTGACCAGGGATAAATCTCCAAATCATCAGCAGTGTCCGTAGACCAGGAAGATCTTACTCTGAATCTGCCATTGTATCTCAGTGCCTATTCCAACATATTTACTTTCTATTTTTTTATGTTATTTGCTCGAAACAATGAATATTGTTCCCTCCAAATGATTTAAAGGGAATAATTGCCAGCCTTGCGGTTGGACAGAGTGATTAAAGACCCCCACGACAGGAGGGCTGTGAATATTACAGATGTAAATAGTTCTGGGTAGCTCTGCTGTCCAAAGCTTCACAAATTGACGCCTTTCCAAATGCTGAGCTGAGAGGTTTATAAGGGATTAAGAATCCTCCTGGGGTGAGAATCAGGTGCTCTGCTAAAATCTGCTCCCTGGGAAGCTTCTGCTTGTGCTCTCCATCCTTTACTAACCTCCAGGGAGAGGAGAACCTGGACGCATCTTCCCGGTGCTAAATCCAGCGTTTCCCAAAACTGTGAGCACCAGGAGGTGGCAACACTAAATCCCTCCCAGCCTTCCGCGAGTGCGGGCTGGGGCTGGAGGGGGAACCTGAGCTCGGTGAGGTCCCCGAGCTCCCTCCTCTGCTCAGAGGGCTCTGCCTCCGCAGCTCCAGCGGCTCCAGAGCTGTTTTCCTCCCACTCATTCCGCTCAGCCACCACCTAACTCATATTTTGGTTGGGAAACCTTGGCAACCGAGCAGGGGGTTGGCCTTGAGGTGTGGCTTTTTCTCTGCCTCCTTCAGTATTTGTAGAAGTCTGGGTTCGTGATCTGCTTTAATAAATTTGCACCGAGCTCAGGATTTTGATTATTTGTGGGTATTCCACGTGTCCACAACCCTCTGGGGGAATATAGTAAATTCTGGGCTCTGCTTTTGCTCTCTTCACCTTATCCATTCAGTTTTAGGTCTTGTGATTTTTTTTGTATTTATTTTTGAATAAACTTCTCTCCTCTGAGAGGGAGGGCCTCTCCCCCTCAAGGAATTGGTGATCTGAAGGAGTAAAAGAACAGAAATGAGTAAGATAAAGGCATAATTTGTTCAATGGAGAGATAGAGAGTGTTAAAAAATGAGTTAGAGAGTGAGAAAAACCCACAGCTGCATTTCTGAGAATCGAAAGGGAAACCTCAGAACCGGTATGCAAAGGAGCTTGTGAAGATTAAAGCCACCCTCTCTGAAGAGTGTGAATTGGAAGCTGCCAGTTGCTGTGTTAAATACAGATATCACAGCACCAGTGGCAGGGGGATCACTTCTCCCTTCCTGGAGGCAGAAATGGCACGAAGCCTCCTGTGAGTGGTGATGCATTTCGCATCAGCACATCAGGATGGAGAATTTGGATTCCAGCCTCCAAAATGTTCACAAGCAGGATGCAAAAAGGGTCTGCACATCGAGCAGAGTGTATGGAGTCAACGCAAGAAGAGTTTATATTTGAATTATATTTGAATTTGAATTTATATTGGAGTTTCCTGTGCTGTAACCTGTTTATGTTCATATATATACCTATGTATATATTTGAATTTCCTGTTCTGCTGGTCATTGTTGCTTCCTGCTCTGTCAGGCCCTGCTTGTCACTGCATGTGAGTGTACATTTTTGTGTGAGTGTACATTTTTGTGTGTGTGCACACAACTTTGGTCTGAACCCGGCAACACCTGCACATTGCCAGCCTTGTACCCACTATCCCAGGCTGAGCTTGCAGGTCAGTAATTAAATAAGGTACTGAGTTGTTTCCTTCTTGTTTTAATGACAGGAGCACTCCTGTAACCTCAGTTTGTGCAAGGAACAAAAACCTGTGCGAACGGAGACAGCCTCACAGGAAAAGGTGGGTGAGAGATGAGCGAGTGCAGCGCAGCTTTATTTCCATTAATAAAGTGATCACTTGTTCATTTAGATTAAATGAGAACATCCTCAGATCCAACAGTTGTATCTGGCTGCTCTTTACATCCCAGCAAAGCTCTGCTGGCTGCCTTCTCTTCCCTGCTCCCACAATTACCTTCACTGAATCATCTTCTCAGTTAATCTTGTAAAATCTGCAAATATTTGTTTCCTGTCGTACACCGAGTGAGAGCCCATGAGCAGAAGAGGAGTGTGCTGTGCAGTGTATTTACAGCATCTTCTTTAGGAGAGGTTGTCTCCAGGTGATCCCTGTGGTTTGTTAAATTCTGTTTATTCATTATGGGGTCTGTGAGATGGACACTTCACTGCCAGGCTGTGTGCAGGAAACTTGCAATCAACCACACTCTTAATTGATTTACCATCGATTGTCAAAGCTGGCTGGGCACTGGAAGCTGTGGAATTACCTTGACTTGAATTAATCTCATTTATAGCTGCTGGGTTTGTGGCTTAGGAGTTTGTAGGGAAATAAAAGAACTCCTTTCAATTAGTATTTGATTATTTCCTCTGCATTTTTTTTTTCAACAGAGCCACTCTACATCCCCAACCAGCAAGGATGGGTGTCATTTTTCTGAAGTTGGATGTGCATTTAGGGTGAGTGAAACCCTTCAGGAACGTTCCACCCTGGTTTGGACATTCCCTTCAGGAAAGTGTCTCTTAAAACAGAATCAGCACTTCTGGTGCCAGGTGATGGAGCTGCACCTGCACCTTGCAGTTTTTCCATCTCCCAAGGAGCTGAAGGATTGCTGGGTCTGGCCCCGGGCCTGTTGTGGTGGTTACAGAGGTGCACTGACAGCCTTGTCTCTTCCAGGGAAGCAAAGAGAAGATAAAGGAGCACGAAAAATCCGCAGTGGGGGCCCACATGCTGCTGCTGCTGCAGCACATGAGGCAGCTGGAGGGAACCTTGTGCTCTGCTGCCAAAGCTGCGTGGAGCTTCACCTCACAGCCAGAGCTGGGCCTGAGGAGTGCAGGAAAAAGCATCTCCGACCTGCAGATCCCAGCAGGGCTGGGAATCAGCAAGGATCCAGAAGTGGACTGTTTCCCTGCATCTTCTGTTCCTGAAAATGAGTCTGTGCTGCAGCAGCTCGTGAGGGAGAAGGTCATTTCTGAGCTAGAAAATAAGCTGCACGTGTTTGAGAACATTGTGGCAGTGCTCAATAAGGAGGTGGAGAGCTCTAACTTGGAAATCCTGGCCTTCCGGAGGCAGAGGGAGCTAGACCAGAACATAATCCGGGGCCTTGAACTGAAGGTAAAATTTACAGCAAGATTGTCTGGATGCTTGCTCTAAAGACAACAAATATTGGCACACGTCAGGGAGAGCTGGGGCAGGGATCAGGACGGGGAGTTTGGGCTGTGAAATGTTCAGTTCTGGACTCATCTTCGGGATCCTTTTGCTGTTTTCAAGTGGGGATCTCTGATATTTGTTCTCTAAATCCACATTTAGGTAGTGAGATGTTCCTGGGAGTTTGGAGTGTTCAGAGTCTGCCACGATCAGAGCAAGCAAGAGAACTATTTAATATCCTGATCCTCTTACAGCAGCACTTTGCCTGGAGGCCCAAACAACATCTCTGTCTCTGTTTTGGCACACAGCTGTCACTCAGAAAGGAATCAAAGCAGAACTCCCAGAACACGGGCACTCCAGCAGGATTCAGCCACCCCTGCAGCACAGCCTGGAGCAGGGGCTGACTGAGGACTGGTTTTTCCCCTAGATTGCAGAGCTGCACCGCTGCCTGATGCAGAAGGACGCGGGGCTGAGCAGCCTGCACAAGAGCCTGCTGTCCTCTGAGCAGACCTCCTACGATGGGATCTTCCTCTGGAAAATAACAGACGTTGGCAAGAAGCTGCAGGACTCTGTGACTGGCAGGACAGTCGCTTTGTACTCCCCAGGTAAAGCACACGATGGAGATGTGCGTTCACAAAGCCCCAGTCCTTCAGAATTCCCCCCAGCCACTTCTCCAGAACTCTGCTGCTTTCTGCTCGTGCCAGCAGGAGGATCTTTAGAACAGCTCCTTAAACCAAGATGCTGTTCGTGCACAGATCTGTAATCCAGGGCACTGGGATATGCTTTTCCAGAGGGCTGTGCTCTAGTTTGGGCTCTCACCCTGCCCTTTGCCCTCCGCCAGCTGCTTGCAGTGGATCCATCCCTCCCAGCCCTCAGCACGGTGCCTGCTGGCACCACGTGGCTCCGGCTGCAGCTCTTTCCCACGTGGGAAGTAATTGGATTAGGTAAAATTCACTTTTGTGGCTAATAACAGGTAATTTTCACCAAGGTTTGAGGCACTGAAAGGATTCTAACTACTGGATTTTCATTGCTTGTAATCTCCAGGGGATACTGATTTGTCTGTTCTCTTGTCTGTGAGAGCAAACCACGTCACACTTTACCTTTTCCCACATGCCAGAACACACATTATGTCTTTTTTTTTTCCCCAAAGGAGGCTTTACTAACGAAGAGTTCTGATTTTCAGCCTTCTACACTGCAAAGTATGGCTACAAGGTGTGTCTGAGAGTGTACCTGAACGGGGATGGGGCAGGGAAGGGAACCCACATGTCGCTGTTCTTCGTTGTCATGAAGGGAGACTACGACGCTTTGCTCCCGTGGCCTTTCAGGCACAAGGTAAGAAGGGAAACCCTTCCATGCCTGATCCCAGCCAAAAGTCAACACAAGATGACCTTTCCTCTGGAGTTTTGTAGAAGCTGAGTGCTTTCCCACATCCCTGTCCAAGGGTGAGGAGCCATCCTGCAGTGCTGGGTAATAATTTGTCTCTGACTGGAGTCCCTTGCAGGGAAAGCTGCTCCTGCTGATGTTCCAAACTTTGCCAGGCGGGATTTTCAGACACCAGAACGTGGTTGGAATATTCCAACCTGTGTCCACCTGGGCTAAAGCCAGAGACACCTCTTGGCTCTTGATAAACATAGATAATAGCAATTTAGGAGGGAATTATGATTTGATGCCTCAAGGCATCAGCAGGGTGAGGTGAGAGTTCCACTTACAGAGGTGCCACAGATGTCTGATGTAATCCTGGTCTTATTTTTTCCTCTAAGTGGGATCTGATAATGGCAACAATGGTTAGAAAAGCAGTGAAACCACGGCGGGGCCTGACCTCTGCTCTGGCACTTGCCTTCGTGGGGTAATAATTCCATAAGCCTTTCCTGTAAATTGCTTTACTGCCAGTTAGCAGCCAAGAAAATAGAAATCAAAGTTCCCAATCCTCAGTGTATTTGAAGATTATTACAGGTATTTCATATTTCAAGCTAAAGAACAGTGAGTTAATAAAGGGAGTAATGAGATGGGGAGATTCTGTACTGATATTTAGGTTGTGTCTTTCACGTATTTGTGCACGGGCAACCGAGCCGTTTCTTCTGATTCCAAACCACAATAACAGAATAAATGTAACAACCATAACCAAACCCAGGGCCTGTTTAAGTTGTCAGCAGAGAGAGAGGAAAAAGCCTTTGGACTGTTCTCTACCAAGAAATAATTCCGTACTTGA
Source organism: Cnemophilus loriae (assembly GCA_013397755.1). Lineage (NCBI taxonomy): Eukaryota > Metazoa > Chordata > Aves > Passeriformes > Corvidae > Cnemophilus > Cnemophilus loriae. Next base: position 1,022,977 of record VZTF01003499.1, on the reverse strand, counting down.
TTTAATTTAATTTTGTTTTATGCGTAGCAAAGTTTTAAAAACTTCATCTGGGAGTTCACATGAACTGACCTTGCAGGTTGGAAACATTCGTTACAGTTTGTATTTAATTATCAATGGAGCATCCAGCTGCTTTCGCAGCACTTCTGTCCCTGCTTGGTTTGTTTTTCACTCCGGTAACTCCTCATTGCCACATTCTGTTTTCCAGGTGACATTTATGTTGCTTGACCAAAATAACAGGGAACACGTAATCGATGCCTTTCGCCCGGACCTGACTTCTGCCTCGTTCCAGAGGCCAGTGAATGACATGAACGTGGCCAGTGGCTGCCCCATGTTCCTGCCCCTGTGCAAACTGCAGTCCCCCAAACACGCCTACGTGAAAGAGGACACGCTTTTCCTTAAATGCATCATAGAAACAAACTAGCAGATCCTGAAATACGGTTGGCTGGGGAAGTCACCCGCTGAATGTCGATAGATGATGAGAAAAAAACCCATCGGTTTGAGACCTTGTGTTAGTTTGTGTGTACACGAAATGTCCAGAGCCTGAGCCTGCACCCCCTGAACCCACTGCCATCCCCTGGAGGTGCCCCCGTGCAGCAGCTGCTGGAATGGGATCGTTTCACCAAACCAGCCGGTTCTCGTGCTTTAGGTGTCGCTCACGGTCACCCTGCACCCCGCACTGGTGGAGAAGGGGCTGTTCCTCCTCACGGCTGCCCGGCTGTGGCTCTGCCGGGCAGGGATTGTGGCTGAACTCCCTGCCCTGGGGTGGGCAGGTCTGTGGGGTGCCGGTGAGGCTGAGCTGTCGCACCCTCGGGCGGCGCCCAGCGAGGGCAGCTCCCTTTCCCCGGGAGCTCTGGAGAGAGCTCCTGGCAGCCCTCGCTGGCTGGCAGCCCCGGGGGGGGATTTTGGCTGCTCCCCAGCAGGAACAAGCACAGATTCCCTCCCCTGAGGCGCGGATCAGGTGTCTCTGTGCTTCCCCACGACCTTGGAAGCCGAGAGCTGTGGCCAGCGCTGGCGGCTTCAGTCCCTTCTCCCGGGGGATTTATTTCTTGCTGTTTATTTCAGGCCTCTATTTATGTGCTCTGTAAGGAGATGCTGCGTTGCATCAGCAGACAGGGACCAGGTTGCACTGTGCCTTGGGGGAATTACCTCTTGGATTTCCAAAGGAGCCCTTGGGCTTTCCCATTGTGGATACAGAGCTCGGGGAAGGCCAGAGCTCTGCTCCAGCCAGGGTAAGGCCCCCTCAGTGGTTTGGTTTCGTGTCCAGTCACTCCCTGAACCTTCAAGGCAGGTGACTTATTAGAAGTTATTGATTGTTTTTTCTTAATTCCTTTCGTGTGCTCTGATGTGTGAGTTTTTTCGCACTCTAAAATAGAAGTAACTGCTAGAAATGGTTTTGTTCTTTTTGGGTTTTGTAACAGAGGAAAGGAATTCATAATTTTTTTTTTAAGTGAGACAAGCTTGGGACTGACTGGATGTGTGCAAAATCTCTCACTTCTATCTTGGCAACAGCCTTTAAAATAGTTAATGGTGATAAAGCATCACATTTCAAAACACCCGCCCCACAACCAAATATTTATCAAAGCTTGTTTGGGAAGGAACTGGATATTCTGTGTGTCTTTTCCTCTATTCCATCTTTCGAATGTTCTTTCAGGGACAGAGGGGGATTTTTCCACCAATGTGCCAGCCCCCGTCACCACACTGGAGTAATTTACCTAGATATGTTATGCTTTTCCTGGCTGTATCACTTTGACAAGCGCTGTATTTATTACAATCATTCATATTTTCTTACAATTTTATTTATTTCTTAAATAAAGCTCACCAACTTAAGAAAGGTTTGGATGTTATTTTCGCTGTCAGATAGGGAACTGAGCAGCTTGGAGATGTGATGGTGGGGGTTTGTGATAGAAAGGAAAGGAAGGTCCTTGTGGAGCCGTGCTCAGGAGCTGCAGAAATGCCCAGAACCTCTCTGTGTCCATTTCCCTCAAACCTGCCCAGATGGGAGAGCACTTACAGGCTCTGCAACATATGTCTCAGAGAGAGCTCAGTTGAAAAAAAATAGACGGATATGGATGAAATCCATGCTAAATAAACAAACAGACACAAAACCCAGTGCCCAGTGCTCCTCCTTTCAAAGGCACAGCCGGCAGAAAGCGGCCAAATCTCGGGCTGATCTGCTCCGACTGGGCCTGCAGCCGCCCCTCGGACCCCAGGCTCCCTTCCCGGGGCACCTCCATCCTCGGAAGGGGCTCCAGGAGCTCGGGCGGCCCCTGCGAGGCTCGGCCGGAGCCGGGGCGTGACCGCGGCCGTGGGGAACGCACGGAGCCGCTTTCCAGGGGGGCTCCGCTCCCAGCCCGGCTCCTCCTGGAACCGGCTCCTGCTTTTCATCCCCGAGACCTTCAGCCGCAAAAGCGTCTCGATAAGGAAGTGGCTGGCACCTAAAGGAGCTGGAATCGGGCTGATATCCAGAGCTCTCTGATCCAGCAAATCACTTCTGTGGGATTTTTTTTTTTTTTTTCGGTCTGGATCAAATCAAACGATGCGGAAAAATCCCAGAGAATTTTAGGGAGTTAAATCAGCAGCATTTGCTCCATGTTTAATGACCAGGTTGGCAAAGACTCGTAATGCTCCTGCAGCTACGATGGTCTGAAATAATCAAGGACAAGATTCGGAGGGAAAAAGAATTTTTTTTTTTTTTAATTAAATGGACTAATAAAGCTGAAAAAAAAAAACCCTGGCAAATTTTTGGCTTATAAGCCCTTGTTCGGGACGGGAAAAGAACTCAAACTTTGCACACAGTGGCTTGAACTGGTTGTGTTGGTCAGTCAGGTGGCTTCAGTGAAGAGGTGGTCGAGACCCTCGGAGCAGAGGGATGAGAGGGGGAATGAGCAACTCGTGGAAACTACAACTATCGTCAGGGATGTGTCCTACGGAACCGGCTGCTCCTCCAGCTGGAGGTGCCACCCGGGGGCCGTGCTGGGTCGCCCAGCCGTGGGAGGCTCCGGAGCCAGCGAGAGCCGTTCCTGCGGATCCGATCTCCACGCCAGGCCTGGAGCTCACAGGCAGCTCCGTGTTTGGGTTTCCATTCAATATTCCTCGGCTTCGGTCTCCAAGGCTACACGCCAACATCCAACCCCTCCTCCCACTCCTGTTTTCAAAGAAAGAAAAACACTGTGAAAAGAGGCTGCAACGATTTCTGGGCAGTTTTCAAAGCGGAGAGGCAGCACTGGGAGCTGCTCTCCCTGCACACTCCGCAGGCTCTGATCCAGCCCGGGCCTTGATCCCCCGGGTGCTCCATCCTTGTGCAAGCAGGAAAGCACCTCCCCACTGGGCAAGTGCGGGGTATGGGAGAGCAATTAAAAGTTTTTAGGGAAAACATGGGAGTTTTGGGGTAGTTAACTACGAGAGGCTTCATTCAAATCCTTCTGCAAAAGCTGGTTTTGTTCGGGAATTCCATAGCAGGGAAGGAGCCGGGAGCCCTGCCCTGGAGCCTGTGCTGGCCCCACTCCCCGGCCGAGGACGGTGTGGGATTGCTGCCCTCAGCTTTGCACCGCTTTTGGGGCTCTCGTTCATTTCTGTTCCCTTGCTTTTAGAATAATCTGCTTTTAATGACCGGATACCCCTGCCCCATTCCAGCACGGAGAGCAGGGCAGCCTTGGATGCAAAACCAGTGTCCAGCTGCTCCAGGCGCTGTCACAGCCCCGCTCCAGCACCTGCCAGGGGCCACGATCCCACAGCGCCAAAGAAATGGGGTATCCAGGGGCTCCCCCGACCTGCCAGGGAGTGCGGGGAAAGCCGGGTGGGTGTGCAGAGGAGGAAGAGGAGGAGGAAGAGAGAAAAAAAGAGGAGAAAGGAAAATACAGAGGAAGACGAGGAGAAGGGCAGGACCCAGTAGCTCACTGCAGTGGGATCTGTGGCCAGGCTTGCTGGATGCTATGACAGAAGCACCTGCAAAGAAACCAGAGTTAAATGTGATTATGTTCTTCATTCCGGTTAGAAAACATAGGATACATCTCAAATTCTGGGGGTTTTTTAGTTGGTTTTTTTGCATATTTGTTTGAGACTTTTGTCCCAGGGCAATGTTCCCGTGCTCTCTCTCCGTGTGGAAGGGTTTCAGCCAGGTTCTCCCTGCGTACACCCCCGGTGGACTCGATCCAGCGTTTGATTTCCGTGTCGCACCATCCGCATTCCTGCGGCGAGCAACCAACACGCTGCGAACATCAGCCACGGGGGCCGGGCAGGAGCGCGGTGCTCCCCCGCTCCCCACGGGGACAGGCTGGGACAGGAACGCTGTCCCGGGAGTGCAGCAATCCCCGGGATTTCGGGGGACCCCAGCAGCCCCAAGGCACGGAGCGAGGTTTCTCCGAGGGTTGTGGGCACGGGTTATTTTAGTCCTGAGGTGACTCACACTTATCCCGGTGTGACTCACGGGGAGCTGGGGCCCGGGGCTGGCTAAGGATGTGGCACAGCGTGGTAAGCATGGCACGCACGGCACACAGGACACACAGGACACACAGGGCACACAGGGCACACAGGACACACAGGGCACACAGGGCACACGGGGCACACACGACACACAGGA
>VZTF01003499.1:999506-1016941 GCA_013397755.1 Cnemophilus loriae | reverse complement strand
GGAGCGGAGGGAAGCGCGCGGGTCTGCGGGAGCCCCGGGGGCGCGGAGCGGGGCTGCCGCCGCGCACGGACGCGCTCCCACGCGGGGACCCGGCGAGTGCCGCTGCCGGGACGTGTCGCGGCTCGTGAGCGCCGGGCTTTGCCGTGAGTGTGATCGCTCTGCCCATCCCGGGGCTCTCGGGGGACGGGAGAGGCCTCACGGATGGCAGGGGCCGGGCAGAGGGGGCTCGTGTCGCGATCCGCGCCGCCAGGACACGCGTGTTGCCGTGAGGCCACATGTGCGGCCGTGACGGGAGCGCCAAGGGGAGAAAAGTCCCTTTCAAGTCGTTTCCGTGGTGTCCTTTGAGATCGCAGCTCTGCTATGGATGGTTTCTGTGCCTCCTGCACCCCAAACCTCGTGGCGGTGACATTTGGCCGCCTGGGTTCGCTCGCTGTGGGTGGTGCTGGCACATCCCTACTCCTGCAGCAGTCTCGGTGGTTTGGGAGCCCATAAAACTGCACGGAAATTGTGATTTTAAAATCACAGTAAATTTAAAGCTTTTATTCCTTATGTGCGCCTTCACGAAACCGAACCACGCGGACCTGTGGCGTGTCCCAGTGCTGCGGGAGCCTGTCGGGGGTTAATTCCCTCTTGCTCCCCAGGAGCAAAGATTTTGGCTGCTCCCTGGATTTCGTGGAAAGGAACCGTCTCATCGGCACTTGTTTTGCAATGTCCTGAGCCCCTGCTGGTGGGGCTGAACCATCTCCAGCCTCGGTCCTCCCAGGCAAAACCCCCAGGGATGCTGTGCCCGGCTGAAGTTGCGCCGTGCCGGGAGGGCGGGTGACAGCGTGTGTGTCCCCTCCAGGCTCTGCTGATGGAGACCACCAAGCTGAACCCCCTGATCCGGGATGTGTACGCGGCCGCCGGCCGTGTCCAGCAGGCAGCGGCCGCGGGCTCGGCGCGGAGGGGCAGCGGCTGCCGGGAGCTGATGGTCCGGCTGACCGAGGGGCAGTACGTGCTGTGCCGCTGGACAGACGGGCTCTACTACCTCGGCAAGATCAAGAGGGTAACGTGGGCACCCCCAGGGGGACGGGAGCGCCCTGAGTGGTGCCAGTGCCAGCGGAGCCGGTGCCGTTCCCCGGCTCAGTTCGTGGCTCGGGGGGTGCTGGCCTGGGCTGCAATGTGTCTTCGGTCAGCAGGGACATTTTGGGTTGTCATCCTGCCCCGGGGTGCCACGCCCCAAACCCGAGTGCCCGCAGCCTCGAGAGACAGAATCGGTCACCAAGGAAAGCAGGGAAGTGCTGGGAACGGGAGCTGACACACAGCCGTTCCTCCCGCTCTCTCCTGGCAGGTGAGCGGCTCCAAGCAGAGCTGCCTCGTCACGTTTGAGGATAACTCCAAGTACTGGGTCCTCTGGAAGGACATCCAGCATGGTGAGTGTCGCCTCAGCCTCCCTTCCCGCTGCCGTGCTGTGGGACCCTTCCCAGCAGCACGGGGACGCGGCTGTGCCACCTGTGTCACCCGCGTCCCACAGCCGGTGTCCCGGGGGAGGAGCCCAAGTGCAGCATCTGCCTGGGGAAGACTTCGGGCCCCAGGAACGAAATCCTCATCTGCGGGAAGTGCGGGCTGGGTGAGTGCGGGTGTCCCACCCCGGGCTCTGCCGTGTCCCACCCCGGGCGAGGGTGGCGCCGACCCCGCGGCGCTCATGCCGAGCCCTCCCGCAGGTTATCACCAGCAGTGCCACATCCCGGTGGCGAGCGGCGGCGAGGGCCCGCTGGGGACGCCGTGGTTCTGCCGCCGCTGCATTTTTGCCCTGGCCGTGCGGGTGAGTGGGGCTGCCCCGTGTTCCCGGCTCCCTGTGCTGCCCGTCCCCGGCACAGCGGGGCAGGACGTGGCCCCCGGGTGGCTGTGCTGACCCCGTCCCTGCGTCCCCCACAGAAGGGGGGTGCCCTGAAGAAAGGAGCCATTGCCAGGACGCTGCAAGCCGTGAAGATGGTGCTGTCCTACAACCCCGAGCTGCTGGAGTGGGACTCCCCACACCGCACCAACCAGCAGCAGTGCTACTGCTACTGCGGGGGCCCCGGAGAGTAAGGCCCGGCCTGCGTGTCACGACTGGTTTTGTGGGAAAGGGAAGATGGACTCAGGGTGGGGATGTTTCATCCCAGGTTTGCAGGGCACTGTCCTGGAGCCAGCGGCTTTGCTCCCCACGCTGCCTCTGCCGTCCGGGTCTCCGCTCGCTCCCGGAGGCAGCGTTTGCACCAGAAACACCAGTTAGGGACAGACTTTCTCTCCCTGGCTGAAGGGAGTCCGTGCCTGGGAGGTGACCGGGGCAGTGGCTGCCACACGGTGCCCTCAGTGTCACCTTCCTCCTGTCACCTCCCAGGTGGTACCTGAAGATGCTGCAGTGCTACCGCTGCCGGCAGTGGTTCCACGAAGCCTGTACCCAGTGCCTCAGCGACCCCATGATGTTCGGAGACCGGTAGGTCCCTGCCGGGCTTTGCTGAGATGGCTCCCGGGGGGACTCATGGACGCATCCCAGCTGTGTCTCCCTGATCCGTCTGACACCGACATGGATCAGGTGGCTCTGTCCCACAGAGCCCCACTGCTCCTGGCCCTGCTGTCACCTTTGGCCCCCGGAGCGCTGTCCCACCTGAGCCATCCCTGGGCCCTGCACGGCTGTAGGAGTGATCCTCGCCCCCAGCATTGTCCCTCCCCGATGTTTTCCAGGTTCTATGTGTTTTTCTGCTCCGTGTGCAACCAGGGACCCGAATACATCAAGCGCCTGCCCTTGAGATGGTAAGAAACGGGCTCTGCCTCCTTTGGGATGTGCCCAGGTGGCTCTGAGACACCGGGCTGGCTGATCCCTGGAAGTGCTCAAGACCAGGTTGGATGGGGCTCTGAGCAACCTCATTTAGTGGAAGGTGTCCCCACCCACGGCCGGCGGTGGGACTGGATGACCTTTAAGCCCCCTTCCAACACAAAGCATTCTAGGATTGTGTGTTTGGGATTTGCCCCAGCTGCAGGCAGTGTCCCACCTCTCCCCAAAGCTCAGGGGATGCTGTTCTGGCTGGGGCATCCCCCAGGATGCACCTCCGGGCTGGGCTGCTTCCCCTGCGAAGTGTGGGAAGGTTCCAGTGGTGGGTTTGGGGAGGACCTGGGAGCTGGAGCGGCACTGGCAGAGCAGGGCATGGTGGTGGCACCATCCTGCCAGGGCTGCTGACCCTGCGCCCCCCTTGGGTGCAGGGTGGACATCGTCCATCTTGCCCTCTACAACCTGGGTGTGCAGAGCAAGAAGAAGTACTTTGACTTCGAGGAGATCTTGGCCTTCGTGAACCACCACTGGGACCCTCTGCAGCTCGGGAAGGTACAAACACACCCTGGGCTTGGGCTGGAGAGCGGCCGTGGGAGTGAGAAATGTAAACCCCAGCTTATGCAGCACTCAGCACGGCAGCTCCTGCTCCAGAGGAGCTTAATCCCCTTCCTGTGTGCTGGGATTTCCCTTGCTGGAGCGCCAGACCTGACACCTTCCCCAGAGGGAGCTAGAGCTGGGAGAAGCACTCACACCTGTAGGAAACCTGACCTCCAGGCAGGACGGGGCGGCTCCCGAGGGTGGCAGTGCCAGACCCGGGTGGCTCTGGCCGGGCCTTGGCTCCCTCCCTCCCTTCCCGACCTTGGGCAAGAGCCGAAAGCCGGAGTTCGGGTTCCCCCGTCTGTTTGGATTTTGCATAACCACAGCGGGCACTGAGCCCTGCCTGCCCCCCTGTCCCGCAGCTCACGGGCACCCCGATCTCCGAGCGCGGCCCCCACCTCCTCAACGCCCTCAACAGCTACAAAAGCAGGTGAGTCCCGGGCGAGGGATGGCGACAGGGTGGGGTGCAGGATGCTCCCGTGCCACCCTGGCTGAGGGCTGTTCCCTCCCCTCTGCCGCCCAGGTTTCTGTGTGGGAAGGAGATAAAAAAGAAGAAATGCATCTTCCGCCTGCGGATCCGCGTCCCCCCGAACCCCCCCAGCAAGGTGCTGCCGGAGAAAACCCCCGGCGAGGGCGAGAGCAGCTCCCGTGAGCTGAAGAAGAGGGGCAAAATCAAATATGCCCATAAGGACAGGTGAGCGGCCTCGTTCCCCCGGACATTCCCGCTGCAGCCCCCCGTGCCCGCGCCCCCCTCACGCCCTGTTTGCAGCCTCCTGCCGCGGCAGCTCCAGCAGCAGAAGCGGCGAGCGCGGTGCAAGAGGGCCAAGTTCCTGCTGGAGGATGCCATTCCCAGCGTGAGTCCTTCGCCCCCTCCCCTCTGCAGCCAGGCTGGGATTCGGCAGCCTCGGGGGTCTGCCCAGCCCCGGGGCTCCCCGCGAGTTTTCTCCACCCCTCCGGGCAGGGAGAGCTCCCGTCCTCACTCTGGGGAGTGTTCCATGCCCAGCCAGCTTCCCAGGGCAGCGGGGCCGTGGGAAGGAGCGCGGTGGCCCCGGGCAGGGGTGCCAGGGGTGGGGTGTGGGCAGCACCCCTGCGCCAGGCAGAGAGGAGTGAGCTTGTTTTTGTGACACAGAGTGACTTCACCTCGGCCTGGAGCACCAACCACCACCTGGCCAGCATCTTCGACTTCACGCTGGATGAGATCCAGAGCCTGAAAAGGTCCGTGCAGCCAGACCAGGGGTGTGGGAGGCCCGGGGTGCTGCTTGTGCCAGGCTGGGGCCGGTGCTGCATCCCAGCCTGTCCCATCCCACCCTATCCCGTGCACAGTGCCAGCTCAGGACAGACTTTCCTATCGGACGTGGACTCCACAGATGCCACCAGCACCTCAGGCTCGGCCGCCACAAGCCTCTCCTACGAGTCCAGGTGAGGACCGTGCCCCTTGCCCCCTTCCAGAGGGGTCCTGGTGGCATGGCCGGGGGGTGAGGGCCTGTGTCTCGTCCCTTCATGTCCCACACTGGGGAGCTTTTCCTCCCTGTGTCCCAAATGGGCCGGGGGTCCCAAAGCGGCACTTGCTGGGTGTGCAGGATCAGAGCCGTCGGTCCTTGCTGGGCTCCTCCAAGCTCCCGGCGTGCTCCCTCCACGAGCCAGCACGGGAGGAGGGGGGCACCTTCTGGGTGCTGCCCTCACCCCTGCCCCGTGCCCTCCCTGGCAGCCGCAGGACCGTGGGCAGCCGCAAGCGCAAACTGGCAGTGCCAGCCTACGCCTCGGGGGCCAAGAGGAGAGGGGGGGAGCTGGGCGGGCGCCCGGCCGCGGCCACCCCCGAGGGCAGCGAGGCAGCGGCCGGCCCCGACCGCCCCGACGACGGCATCGACAGCCACACGTTCGAGAGCATCAGCGAGGACGACTCCTCGCTGTCCCACCTCAAGTCCTCCATCAGCAGCTACTTCGGGGCCGCGGGCCGGCTGGTGTGCGGGGAGAAGTACCAGGTGCTGGCACGGCGGGTGACGCTCGAGGGGAAGGTGCAGTACCTGGTGGAGTGGGAAGGCACGACTCCCTACTGAGCCCCGCCAGCCCCGAAACCTCTCCCGGAGCCAAAGCAGAGGAGATCGGCGTGCTGGGGAAGCCCGTGAGGCACAGGAGAGGTGCCGGTCCCTTCCCCCGGGAATCTCGGCGGGTGGAGGCAGCGCCCAGGCCGGCGGTGCTGCCCAGGAATGAAACCCGAAGCCCTGACACTCTATTATTTTAATGTTAACAATGTTTAGTTCCTTGGCCGTGTTTGTGCAGAGCGTGGCCCAGCCGAGCTCTCCTGATGGAGCCCGGTGGTGGTCAGAGCTCTGAGGGGGTCCGGCCCTTCCAGAGGGGTGCCCCTGGCACAGCTGGAGCAGCTGCTTTGGGGGGGACACCCCACACCCTGCTCACACAGAGGGACCTCGGCCTGTGCCTGGCACAGCCTGGCTCATCCCGGTGTCCCAGCCTGACCGAGCAGCCTCGGGGGGGTCCTGCTGCCAGAGCACGAACCCCTCCTCATCCCTGGGCTCTCTCAGCTCGTCCCTGTGCCCATGGGGAGCTGGGGACAGCTCTTGGGAGTTTCCACCTCATCCCGAATCCATTCATTAAAGGAATGTGGTTTGTTTTACGTGAGAGGAAAATGCCCCAAAGCCAGCCCACGTGTGGCTGTTGCAGCCATGGGGCAGATGTGCTCTTACCCCACAACCTGGACTGTGTGTGGTGCTGCACCAGCTTCATTTCCCTGTTCTGACAATCATGATCTTGGAAGATATCGTCCAAAAAATCCTCCTTTGCCTTAAAACCACCGCGGGCACTTCACAGACTGGAGCCCAAGGCCTTTGTTTCTACAGGAATCTCCATCCCAAATGTGCCAAACCAGCAGACAAACCAAAAAAGGCTGAAAAGGACAGTGAGGGCAGGGGGAGGGGGCTGGACCGGGGTCCCAGTGACCATCCCTGTGGCCATCCCTGTGGCCTCGTGGCTGTGCCTCTCTCGTAGTGGTGATATTTGTGAGCACTGGGCTTGATTTGTCTGCAGGAAAGAAGGAGCAGCCCCATCCTTTAGCAAAGCAATACTGCCAGCTTGGGCAGGAGCAGTTGGCTTTTTAAAAAGGATTCTAATATCAGATAGGTGTGTTAGATTTTTTTCCTAAAGAGAGAGAGAGAGAGAGATTGAGAGATACTTTTGATGTTGTCCTCTTCCTCTCTCCCCCATCCCACCGTGGCTGTCCCATGGGATGGAGGCTGGGCCGTGCTGGGCTGGGGGGTCCTGCCCATCAGCAGACCCTGTCCTGTCCTACCGGTGCTTGTGGGATCTCAGCTCATCTGGAGCAGAGTGTCCCTGTCCTTCTGGGAGAGGTGCTGCCAGCCTCCCCATCCCTGGCAGGGAGGGGTCCAGCAGCTGGAAAACTCCCTGTCCTGCCTTAGCTTTGTCCTCGAAGGATCGCTTAAAATATTTCCCTTTCTGGAGTGCCTTTGGAGCCCTTGTGATGCCAAGGGGCTGCCAAGAGCTGTGCCAGGGCTGAGCAGGGTTATGCCTGTGGGATGTGCCAAGTGACGTTACACTCGTGGGAGCACCCACAAGGTGCGGCCCTGGCTCCTCTCTGCTCCCTCTCTGTTCCCTCTCCTCCTCTCCTGGCTTCTTGCAGAGAATTGAATGTGGAGCCTTTAAAAGTATTTTTGTTGCAGAGTATATTTTGCATTCGCTGTAATAGAGATTATAACAACTCTGTGCACCTTCTGATTTCTGAGTTCAGGTTGCTGCTTGTGAGCAACTCTCATTATACCCAAGTTGTAATTAATATGTCTGATGTACAATTAAAAAGTGGGGTTTTTTTCAACGTCACTGTTTTTCTGCAGCGTGAGGATTATTGAGTTGGGCTGCCCAGTGGGCAGCTGGTGCTGCTGGGTTGTGTTCTGTGCCAGGTGAGGTGTGTTCTGTGCCAGGTGAGGTGTGTCCTGCAAGCCCAGGACAGACCCTTCCTCCTGCCCAGCTGCGGCCACGAGAGCCTGCCCAGGTAAGAAACGCTCCTGTTTATTCCCTTCCCAGTCACATAAATAACTCGAAAATGTTCCATAAGTTATATCCCACTAAACCATTAACATAAGGGTCTCTCCACAAGGTTAAACTCAGCCTAGGCAGAAAGCCACTGCTCAGGTGGGGGTAGGGATGCAGGGCCAGGGCAATGTCGTGGTCCTGATGGCACTCGGGTTCCCTGAAGTGGCCGTGGATGTTGCCCAGCTCATCCCAGCTCATCCCAGCTCCGCGGCAGGCCAGAGTCTGTGTGTGCTGCTCGCGGCTCCCGCTAAACCCTTGCGGCATCTGCCGGAGTTCGCTGCTTCCTTGGATTCTGGGAGGCTCCAGCAGCCCGCGGGCTGCCGGCAGGGGAGGGCGGGGGCCCGGCCACATCCTGCAGCCTCCGGGCCGGGGAAGCAGAGGCACAGCGGGCGGGATGCTGGGAGCGCCGCTGCGGGGAGCAGGGGGCCAGGCAGGGTTCAGGGCTGGCTGTGGGGACACACGGCACTGCAGGGGCTGCCATGCCACGGCTCCCAGCTGGAATTCGCTGCTGGCAGCCTGAGGCAGCCCCGAGTGCCCCGACAGGAACATCTCCGCGTATCCTCATCCACAGCTTTTGGTGCAGGCGGCCCTTCTCCAGCTCAGCCTGCAGAGGCTCCGGGCTGCTCAGAGCTTCCTGGGCAGGCCGAGGAGCGGAGGTTTCCCAGTCCCAAGCTCCCGTGTCACAGCAAACCCGAGGAGATAGAAGCTGCCTCCCGCGCTGCTCAGCAGGGTCCTGGTCCTCTCAAAACTGAGCTGCACTTCGCATTTCTCAGTCCCGCGGGACGTTCTCCTCGATCCATTTGAAGTAGAGAGGGTTTCCTTGGTCAATAGGCAGGCTGATGATCTCGGGGATTTCAAAGGGATGGATGGATCTAAAGTGGAACCAGGCGCGGAGGAGCAGAGTCAGCGCCAGCCCCGCGGGAAGCCGCGCTCCGCGCCCCGGCCCTGCCCCGCGCCCTCCCGCGCTTCAAAGCACCCGCGGCTTCTTTTCGCCACGTGGGAATTTTGCTTTGAGTTTGGGGTTTACCACAGACTGCCGGGGGCCTGGCCCAAAGCTGAGTGTGCTCCCCCCTCGGGAAATGCAGGAAATCCTGTCAGGAGGCTGTCAGGGAATAACCTGTGTGAGGAGGAGGAGAATCTCTCCTCGAATCCAGCATGGAGGAGCTGGGTGAAGCCCAGCAATTGATATTTCTGCCACTTTTTCCTTTTTGCTGATGCCATCTCTGGGTTTTTCTGGCTCATACGATACAGCACGAGAACTTAACCCCCCTGGATGGGAAGGGGCTCAAGGAACTCCCAAAGCCGGAGCAGGAGGTGACAGCCTACCTTGGACGGGACACCCAGTGCTCCCGCCAAGCCAGAGCCTCACCTGACGTAGTTGGACAATTCTCCAATCTTGGACGTCCTTGTTTTCACCAGCTGTGAAGAGTAAAAAAACCAAAACAAACCCCAGTGGAGATGTGAAGGGATGGAGGGATCCTGACCAAAACAAACCCCAAGGGAGATGTGAAGGGATAGAGGGATCCTGACCAAAACAAACCCCAAGGGAGATGTGAAGGGATAGAGGGATCCCGAGGTGCATTTCCACTGCCCCCACCCAGCATGGCCAGGGGTGTGACAGGAGCCCTTCCCGGGCTCTTCCCTGGGGGATGTTCCCAAACCTCGCCAGGTTGGTGCCACCCTCCCCAAACCTCCCTGCAGCCCCTGTTTGCAACAGGGATTTTTGAGATATAGGGAATGACCACTTACCAGCAGTATTTCAGTGGATTCTTCCAGTTCTCCTTTCCAGAAATACCTGGATTTAAAAGAAAAGCAGCATCAGCAAACCCAGCTCTGGCTGCAGCCGTGCCAACCCTCGGTTACTTTCCCTGCTTGGCGTTTCCTGCGCGTGGCCGTTTCTTTACAAAGTGGCTCGAGAAGCATCGCTGGCCCCAAAACTGCTGAGCACGTGAGTGAGCACCCCAGATTTATGGACCAGAGCCTCCTCGGGGAATTTGCCCAGGGGGACTGGCAGGGCAGGTTTGCTGGGGCTGGGGTGCCCTGTGGTGGCGGCCCCGCTCTGAGCGGTGGCTGGGGGACAGTGCCTGCAGGGATTGTGGCTGGGAGGCCGAGCTTTCTTCCTCTCTTTCCCTGCAGGAGAGGAGCTGCACTTCTCATGAGTCAGATATGACCTTTCAAAACATTCACGCTGCCAGGAGCCCGTCCTGATCTCATCTGCCTGCGGGGCTCCTGCGCGAGGAGGACTCGGAGGCGTCGCGGTGTCTCCTGAGCAGGGCAGGGAGCAGAGCCCAGCAGAGCTGCCAGGGCTGTGCAGGAGCAGCTCTGCTCCGGCTGTTTGGGTGTGTAGGAAACGATGGATAAGGGGAGGAAGGGTTTTACCGGGTTTGCCCTCAGGCGGGATATGGGGGTGCGCTGTGGGGACCCTGTCCTGAGGGAAGGTTGCAGTGGGATCTGCTCCTCACTTCTGCCAGGGTGTTTCTAGGAGGAAAAGCTGTTTTGGGGCTTTGCTCTTGAACCCCTCTAACAAGTGCAGTCCCTTTGCATGGACAGCTGAGGACACCTGCAGAGCAGTGCTGGGCCTGTTCCAAGGTCAAACATGCTGTTCTTCCTGCCCGAAAAAGCTGCTTAATTTTATAAAAGCCTTTTCTGGTCCCTATCTTGGCTGCTTTTTAGAGCCTCTAATGACAGGCACCATGGACTCAGGACCATAAATCCTAAATCTGGTGGATGTCCGTGTAGCCAAGTAACCAATAAATAGATGGTCCCCATGGGCAGTCAGAGCATCTGAGCTCCTCGAAAAGCTCCGAGCACGGTGAGGCTCATCCCCCACCATCTGCAACAACAAACAGGCCCAGCAGCCTTCTGCGAACTGAAGGCTGCGTCCATCCCCTCCTCCCCTCCCTGCGGAGCCCAGGTTTGCCTCCTCCGTTGGGGAATACCCAGCCCAACTTACAAGGCCGAGCTCTTGGGCAGGATGTTCACGTAGGCAGCCAGTTTCTTATCCATGATGGCCCTGGGGGAGACAGGAGGGGAGTCAGTGCCAGCCCACCTCAGTGCCCATCCCCAGGCATAGGTCCATTCCCTCGTGCTGCCCAGGACTGCCAGCAGCAGCTTCGACATTGGAGACGTGGAATTTTGGGTTACTTATTACCCTGAGAAAACAGAGGCAAAGGCGAACTTTGGCTGGCGCTACTTCAGATCAGGCCCTCCTGGCAGGGGCTCTGGGACCCTCCCCGTGCTGAGGAGGGAGTTTGGGTGTTGCTCCTGGCCTGGAGGGTGCGAGGACCCTGCCCAGTGCCAGCCCCGTGCCCCCCTGGCTGTGGGGTCACCAGGGCAGGGGCTGAACCGTGGGACCACAAGAACCCGGCCTGGGATGGATGGGAAGGGGTTTGTCTGCCACTGTCCCACTGTGCCCCTTCCTGCCAGAGCAGCCGAAATGTGCATCGTGTTAAATTAACAACATCAAGGTTTTTCAACCCAAAATGTCCTAGAAATCTGAGGCCCAAGTAAATTCCTTCCCTCGGGCTGCCTTTTAGTTGTGGCCTGGTTTGTTATTGCAGAGCTGCTCAGGGCTGCCAGCAGAAGTGATCCTTCAGAGATTGCAGAGCACTGCAGCAATGTCAGGGGGGATTTTTAGAAGAAAGGGGGCAAATGTTGTGTTTTGTGGCCACCGCAGTGTCTGGCCCTTCTCATGGAGGGGCAGCTGTCCCTTCAGGCGGGGCACCAGCAACTCCACCTTTGGTTTTCTTTAACACTGGCTTGGGGGGACCATGGCTGGAGAGGAGAAGCACCCCAGGAGGCTCAGGGCTGTTTGGTCTCACCATGTGTAGGCAGTTGCAGGCATTTAATGCTCGAGGAGCATCTTGAGTTAATCTTTAGACCAACAAAGTGCAGCAGCACGAGCAGAGCCACCCCTGCTGTGACTGTCATGTCACACATGGCACAAATCAGTTTGGATTTGCTGCCTTGCAACTTGCAAGTCCCTTTAGCACAGGAGCCTTTTGGTTTGGGTGCTCTGTCCCAGTAAACTGAGATCCTAACTGAGATCCTGAACTTTGTCCCAGCAAGCTGAGCAGCAACAAGAGGCCACCAGGGGAACGGGGAACATTGTAAGAAGCTGAATGCGATCAGTGGAAAATGTCTGCATAATGCATGATAGCTTTGGGTTGGACACTTCATTGTGTATTTCTCTGTCTGTGCCTCACAATAGGCCCTGAAGTGAGATGGATTAAATATTGATAAAAAAGCAAAGAACATGATAAGCACAAATCCAAGGCAGCAGTGGGGGCTGCCGGGGCACTGGGAAAGTTGGGTGAGGTGCAGTGGCCACGCCACCCAGCCAAGGGGGTCAGCTCCTCCCAGCAGGCACAGGGGACAGGCAAGAAGGTCTTGAGGTGCTGAATTCTACCTGCAGCTCTTCTGCTTTCCCAAAGCTTGAACTCCTTTTCCTCAAACCAGTGGAAAATTTCCCTGCAGACTGATCCACCTGAGTGAGCGCTCCACTGGGCAGTGCAAAGGAAGAATAAAGGCGACAGCACAGGAAAAAGGAGTGGGGGAAAATCAGCGCAGAAGCCCTGTGTCACCCCCTACAGCCAGGGCTCATTGCTCCCAGTTCCAGAACAAAGGAATAATTACTCCACCAGTAAAACCACAACCAAAGTACACATATCTAAGCGAGGGGGAGTGATTTATCTCCTCTCCCTTCCCTGCAAGATGAGGAACAAAGAGTGGAAAGCCTTTGCAAAGCTGTTAAGATGAGGCATTTTCAGGAACTGAGGCTCTTTTCACCTGGTACAGTTGCTCCTTTTTTTTTTTTTAGGAGACATCGAGCAGTGCAGACATAATTCTATTTGAATTTCTTAATACAGTTGCAGTATTTAAGGTGACACAAACTCCCTTTCAGTAGCCTGTCAGTTCCTGAACATGTTTGGGAGCACTTTGCTGGAGATGGAGGGGTTTTGGCAGCAGCAGGGCAGCAGGAAAACAGCGCAGGAGGTGTTGCAGGAAACTTCACGGTCCATCATAAACACTTCCCCAGTCAACATGGGTTCAGTACTTTGAACAGACCATCCATTGAGTCAGGGACTGACAGATGTGTGAAAAAAACTCTGCATGCAAAATATCACCCAAAGTATCTCATACATTAAAATAGAAGAAGAAAAAATCGAGGAAAAGCCCTCATTCCCTGAAGTTTGCCTGCTGAGCAGAGTGGTACCTCACAAGTGTTTGTTGTGGACCCCTTTCATCCCTCCTTTATTTTCATGTCAGAGCACTGTGCTCTGTCCCTCTCGATAAATACCCCTCCTGGCATTTTGTTGTCTGTGTTTTTCTAGAGAGGAATGAAGACTGTGGCAGAATCAGAGAACATCAGGCTGGAGCTTAATCTCATCCGAGAACCCAGAAATTCAGGGTCACAGCTTGAAAATGGGTCTTGAAAATGCAAGGCAGCGAAATAAACCGAGAATTGCTTGCTGTTACCATGGCGTTGAATCAGAGGCAAATGTCAGCTTTCCTTGGGACAGAGCAGCTCTGGTAAGGGGGTTGTGATACAGAGCCGGTGGAAAGGAGCACTGCTCGGGTATCACAGAGTCCCAGATGCTTTGGGTTGGGAGGGACCTTAAATCTTATGTCACTCTACCCCCCACCATGAGTAGGGACACCTTGCGCTGTCCCAGGCTGCTCCAAGCCCTGTCCAACCTGGCCTTGGACACTTCCAGGGGTGGGGCAGCCACAGCTTCTCTGGGCACCGTGTGCCAGGGCCTCACCCCACTAAAAAAGCAAAGTACAGAGGGACAAGGGAATATTCAGCTTTATTCCAGCTTTGGAAGCGCTCAAGCACAGAAGCAAGGGAAGCGTCCCCGTACCTGGCGATGTCCTTGGCGATCTGCTCGTTGAGGCAGTTGACGAAGGCGATGGAATGCGTCCCTGGGATGTAGCTGCCGGTGACAGCGGAGTGCAGCTGCAGAGCCAGGCCCCTGAGCAGGGGGTACACGAGCACCAACAGCGTCAGCGCCTCGGAGAGAACACCCGGGTGATGGGAGGTGAAACACAGTACAACCAAGCATTCACATTGTCCGTGGCTTGAGGGACATTTCCAGGCTTCTCTCAGCATTGCGGGGGCCAGTTAAACTAAATTAAGGTGAGAACATGCTCCTAGGGGGATCCATTCCCCTCCAACAGGGCCAAGCTCGTGCTCAGGGCAGGAGAGGCGCAGTTTTGAGGCTGTATCAGCCCAGGGGTGCCCAGACCAGGCTGTGGGAGGTCACCTCAGACTGACGGGGGTTACAGACCCCACCACCCAACCACAGCAGGCAGGACTGCTTTTCTGAAGGAGAATAAGGAGGTAAGACACGGAATGTCTCGGTTTCTACTGCAAAAAGGAGCAAGAAGGGAATGGTTCCCACACCCAGCACATCTCTCCCGCTCAGAACATATCTGAGTCCATCCTTCAGCTGTGTGCCAGGGGTGAGGGGTGTCCATCCCTCTGGGAAATGGGGGGGGACAGGACCCCCTGGCTCCCTGGGGATGTGGCCGGGAGAAGAGCAGTATGTCAGCCAGGGACGGGGATTTGGCCATGGGGAACAGATTTGGTGCCAGGAGCTGGGGAATTTCCATCCTGCCCTCTCAGATTATCCTCCTCCGCCACAGCCCTGTGCAGCCCACCCAGAGCACGCTCCAGCCTCACAGCCCGACTTCGAGGCAGGTTTTAAATTCATTTCATCTTAATTACCCGCTACTAAAAGCACAGTGAAACTGGATCCTGTGAGGCACAGAAATCCCAGTGGACACAGCCCAGGTCTGCAGGGCTGCCAAACACCAACGCTCTGCCCGTGGCCCGGCAGAGCAGCAGCAACAAGTGGGGTTTGCTGTGCAGGAGCTGCTGCTCCTGGCAAGCCCCTTCGCTTGTCTGTGCTCACATGCCATTAGCAGCCTCCCAAAAATAAATCATTATCCCAGCGGGGATGCTGCGGGAATGGTGAGGTTAATTTGGAGTGCTGAGGAGCAGCTGAAGGATGGTGCCGTTCTGGGTTGCAGCACCTTCCCTTTGTCTTTTGTTTTGTTTTTGACATAAACAGCAGCTGGCCCTGATTCAGCTACAGTGATTAAAAAATGCTTAGAAGACTAAGAATATATTCCTTTTTCCACTCTCTTTTGTCCTCTGAAAAACCTGCCATTACAGCATTAATGTAGAAATCTCTTTTTCTTTTTTTTCTTTTTCTTTTTTTTTTTATTTTAATAGAACTAAAAATCTCTCTTGTCACCACAAAGCCAGGAGCTCCTTCCCATTTGGAAAATGACTGATGTGCTGTATAGCTTGTCTCCTCTTTCCCAGTCCATTTGAGGAAATATTCTTTGCTACCACAAGCAAATCAAAATTCTCATCATAATTTTTAGAGCTCCTTCTGCGCTCTTTTTTTCCCACTAAGCCATTTAACAAATATTATACAACAAATCCCAGAAGCTACTCAGCGAGTTACAAGCCAAACAGAGATATCCTGGTGTACCTATTTTTCCAGATTAAAATGTAATCATGCTCCTTGCTCAGGAAAAAAAACCAAACATCTAACCTGTTCAGCCTGGTGATCATTAATCTTCGTGGAAGACGTACATGCATGTGGTGAGGAAATCCCCAGGATCAATTGTGATTGAATATTAGTACAAACATGAACACTATCTTGTTTTTTCTGGTGTTTCCCCCCCCACTTTTTTTTCTGAAAAGGAAGATTACTCCCCTTTATTTTCCAGAATAATTGTATTTGCCAAGGGATGGTGCAAAAGGGGAGTGAAACATCAGGATTCCTGCCTGATAAACCAACTAAACTCATGATTGCCAAAATGCTGAAGTGAACAAAACTGAAAACAGCCCTGCGAGGTTTTAAGCACTTCACTGAAAAGCGTCCAGTAGCAAAATGCCAGTTTAGTGCAGAAAGACTCAGATTTCTGCAACACTTCTTTTGGCCTTGGCGAACTAAAAACAGCTTTAGGTTTAGAATCACCATGCTAGGACCTTTTGTCTAGTTTTGATGAGATTCTGTTAAAAAAAACCCCAACTGAACAACACCGCACAAACACAACTTGTGGCAATGCTGAGTGTAAAAAAACTTGGAGATTTGCTTCTCTCCCAGGAGATACGGGGATCCACCCCTCCTGCATGATGGTTTTGGGAACAGGTTTGCTAACAAAGGTACAGACAGGTATTTTCATGGCTGCTTGGCATGGGTTGGTGTCTGTTGTGCTGCCCAGGGAGCGTCCCGTGTCCATCCCCATCCCAGCCTCGTGTCCTGTATCCCCATCCCAGCCTCGTGTCCTGTATCCCCATCCCAGCCCTGTGTCCATTCCCATCCCAGCCTCGTGTCCTGTATCCCCATCTCAGCCCCATGTCCATCCCAGCCCCGTGTCCATCCCCATCCCAGCCCCGTGTCCATCCCCATCCCAGCCCCGTGTCCATCCCCATCCCAGCCCCGTGTCCATCCCCATTCCAGCCCCGTGTCCATCCCAGCTCCGTGTCCATCCCAGCCCCACCCCCATCCCAGCCTCGTGTTCTGTATCCCCATCCCAACTCCATGTCCATCCCCATCCCATGTCCATTCCCATCCCAGCCCCGTGTCCATCCCCATCCCAGCCCCGTGTCCATCCCCATCCCAGCCCCGTGTCCACCCCAGCCCCGTGTCCCACTCACCAGCAGCACGGTGCCGCGGCCGGGCCGGGGGCAGCCCTGGGCAGCGGGGGGCAGCGGGCAGCGCTGGCTCAGCCCCTCCATGTCCTGCGGCCCCTCCACCTGCTCTGCCCGAGCCGGGAGCGCTGCCTGGACAGGCGGCACTGACTCCTCCTCCTCCTCCTCCTCCTCCTCCTCTCCTTCCTCCCCGGCTGGTGCCCGCCCGCTGCGGGGACAAGGGACAGCGCGGTGTCCCCGCGTGCGGTGTCCCCAGCTGCCACCCCCAGCCTCTGCACCTGCCTGACCTGCAGAGCTGGGGGGACAAACAGCAGGGATTGGCACCCCAAAAGTGGGGTCAGACACCCGAGCGCTGCCACTGCCGGTGTGAAGCTGCCCGCACCAGCATCTGCTGGGATTTCCAGGCTCTCCCTCCAGGACAAGCACCGGAACCCTCCCAGCGCCGTCCCCGCTGCCCTGAGCCGTGCTGACGCCGTTTGTCACCTTCGCTTTGATTTGCCCGGCTATAAAACTGTCATTTCCTCAGATTTCATCTGGCCGGGGCTCTTTGGCTAGAAACCAGCGGGCAGGTGCCGAGTCTCGGCGAGGTGTTGGTACCCAAAATCTCCCGTAAGGGACGCGGGGCGGAGGAGCCGGGCGCCGTTTGTCTCACGTCGTGACTTTACTGTCCCCCCGTGTAACTTTTTACTGTCCCCGTGTCCGCTCCCACAACCCGCCAGGAGAATCCATCCCTTGCCAGCCCGCACAACACCCGAACCCGCCTATCTATTACACATTTATTTGGGGGGTGTAATCTTTCGCAGAGCTGGAAGCACAAAGTTGTAGAAGTTATCTGACGACATCCGTCTGTTCGCAAAAGGTGAGACAATTCAGCCTGAAGACATCGGGGGGTGGCACGTTCTCCGCAGCCCAGGGAGCTGCTCCGGGCAGACAGCGGCATGGAACCGGCTGTCCCCGCTCTCCCGGGATCAGCACTTCCCGTTCCCGAACCCCGACAACGCCGTTTATCTCGGTTTTTCCAAAAAACGGCGACGCCGTGCACTGACGGCAGCCCGCCCCTCAGGGGATCGAGGCCTGCCATGACGAGGAGACCACGCCCCCAAAGGCACACGCTCCGCCCATTGCCCGGACCACGCCCCCAACTAAACCACGCCCCACCATAGATGGACCCCGCCCCCTTATCGCGACCACGCCCACAATACCGAAACCACGCCCACAATACCGGGACCACGCCCGCCGTTACCGGAGCCACGCCCGCCGTTACCGGAACCACGCCCACCGTTACCGGAACCACGGCCCTCCGTTACCGGG
>VZTF01003499.1:982294-999020 GCA_013397755.1 Cnemophilus loriae | reverse complement strand
CCGTTACCGGAGCCACGCCCACCGCTACCGGAACCACGCCCACCGTTACCGGAACCACGGCCCTCCGTTACCGGGGCCACGCCCCCATTACCGGAACCACGCCCTTCTGTTACCGGGACCACGCCTCCATAAACCTGGACCACGCCCCCTCCGAGCACACCCAGATGGGGCGGTGCCTAGGGGGCGTGGCGCGCTGACATTTTGTTTACGTTGCAGCAGACGCAAAGGGCGCCCTTAGCAACGGCGCGGCGGTTGCTAAGGGCGGCCGCAGTTCTCGCGATACTCCCGCCCGGCTGTTGCTACGGGCGACGCGAGTTCTCGCGAGACTCGCGGGAGATGGCGGAGGCGGCGGCGGCCAAGATGGCGGAGGCGGCGGCGGAGCTGCTGGAGCGGGCGGCGCGGCGGGACGCGGCGCTGGAGGAGCTGCGGGCCCTGCGGGTCGCCCTGCAGGCCGTGCCGCCCGCCGCCCTCCGCGCCCGCCTCGGCGAGCACCACCTGGGGGCGCTCTTCGGCCTCCTCGGCGTCAATGACCGGTGAGCTGCGGCACGGTGCCGCGGGCCCGACCGGCCCCGCCGAGCCCTCGCTGCTGTTCTCCCGGAGCGGAGGTTTCCTGCTGCCTCCCTGGCTCATTCCCTGCGCTCTTTCGGGGCGGGAGGTGGCACAGCGGTGTCTCTTTCCTCAAGGGCTCGGTTTTCTCTCCGTCCCGCCTAGGGAACAGGTGTCCGCGTGTGTTTCCATCCTGGAGAGGCTCCTGCAGGCCCTGGACCCCCTTTACGTGATCCAGAACCTCAGGGAAGAGCTGCAGAAGGGCCTTTTCCACCCGGATGACTCCGTGAAGATCCTCACCATGTCCCAGGTACAGGGTTTCCTCCAGGAGGAGGGGACGCAGCTCTGGGTTAGTCCCCGTCTGCTTTTTCCTGCCTCAGTTCGTGATAAAAGCAGGAACTGTGTCCTTCTACGCTCGTGCCATTTAGGATCATTGCCGTGCAGTGTGTTTGTAGCGCTCTATGATGTGTCAGTCATGATGTACAAAACCTTGTCCTGACAGAAGCAGCTTGTGGGTAAAACTTCAGCCGCGTGTCGTGGGTAAAGCTTTCCGAGCCAGCGCTGGCAGCGGCTGCTGGAAGGATTAACGGCTGCAACATTTTGATATTCAGGATACTTTAAACCTGATTGTGGAGACACCAAACGGGCTGTGGGAACTCGACGCTTGTTGCATGAATTTAAAAGAGCAGGACTGTGGGATGTTGTGGTTTGGGGTGGGTTTCAGCTGTTGTCCAGTTGAGTTTTGATCCCAAAACCTCAAAAAATGGTGACTCTGGCTTTCTGTGCGGCTGTTCCTGTGCTCCAGTATCCTTGCAGTGGAAATAAATTTGTTTTGATGTTACTTTCTGTAACTCTTTGGTCAGGTTGGGAGGATTGTCGAAGACCCAGCTGCTGTCACAGAAATCCTCCACAGCCCCGAGCTGTTGCGGCAAATCATAAACTGCATTGGTGGGGAGAAGATAGCGGTGGCCAAAGAGGTAAACGTGGCTTTATTGTCCCATTGCTCTGCAAGCTGAGGCAGCTGGATGACAGTAATAATGAGCCCTCATCGGTGAAAATTCAATTATAATTAAAATTCAATGTGTAGCTATAGTTAATAAGTTAATAAGGAACGTCGGAACCGAGCGGGATGATCTCGGATTTTCTTCTCCTCATCGTTTTGTTCATTTTTAATGACAAGCTGCTGGTTTTGCTTGCAGGCCATCAAATCTCTGTCGAGAATAGCCCGGAGCCAGGAGGGGCTGGAGGCCCTGTTTGGGAGCAGCTTGCTGGGTGACCTGAGGAGTGTCATGGCCACGAGCGACGTTGTTCGCTACAGGGTCTATGAGGTGGGCAGGTTCTCTGGTGCTCCTGACCCTCAGCCTGGGTTTTATGACTTCTAAATCAATGTTTCTCACTGCTTTACACCCTTTTCTTCATGTCTGTGTTTTATCAAAACTAGAAAGGAGTAGGAAGATTACAGCAGTGTGGGCCCTCACGATGTCATAACTTCTCTTTCCCATTTTAGGGTACAGAAGTGTGAATTACTGGTAATTTTCTAACTTGTAGTGCTTAAGGCGTTGGAAGGGCTACACAGAATTACTGAAGACACCAGGAAGTGTTTGTTTCTCTGAAAATAAAAGTAAAACAGTTACTGTAGCCTCTTAACCTTTGGATGTGAAGTGCTGCTGGGAGTTCTGGAGAGATGCCAGCTGCCAGACTATTAATGTTTGGCAAAGGAGAAATAACACATAAAATAACAGAAATAATAATTTGGCCATTCTAGAGCTTCATGGGAACAGCACAGGAAGAGCTGGTTGTGAATAGAGATCAAATGCATGTGCTGTAAACTTGGAACTCCATGTGAACTTGCTTCAGGCAAACGTTTGGGTTAATGATAAAGATAAAATTAAATTCCATGTTTAATATATATAGGGTTAATCAGCACTGTGAGATGTATTTGGCTGTTACTGTGAATTATTTTAATGCTTTTATAAACTGTCCTTGTTGCTTTTATTTTTAGTTAATTGTGGAGATTTCATCAGTGTCAGCAGAGTCTCTGAATTACTGTGCAAGCAGTGGGTTAATCCCTGAGTTAATTGGGGAGCTGACTGGAGAGGATGTGCTGGTCAGGTATGTTGGTGAGTTTGCCAAGGAGATTTCCACCACTGTTAAAACTCTGATATTCTGATAAAACAAACATATTTGTGTGTGTTCCTTGTAAAACCCTTTTCAGAAAAATGCTCTATCTGCCTCTTATTAAACTGCCTTGAGTGTAAAATACTTTATATCTTAATTTGAGGACCAGGATGGAGTCATAATTGTCCTCTTAGAATGAAGTAGAAACACTTCAAATTCTCTCACAAATCTATAGAGCTGAATGAGCTTGGAGGAATGTTGGACACTTGGGGTCATTTGTTGTTTTTTTTATTAGGATTTTGTCTTACGGGCGTGGCTCTTTTCTTGATCACTGAGTACTCCAAAGCCCAGCTGAAATAAGTTTGTGTGTTGCAGAGCCACGTGCATCGAGATGGTGACCTCGCTGGCCCACACCCCCCACGGGCGGCAGTACCTGGCTCAGCAGGGAGTCATCGACAGAATCTCCAACATCATCCTTGGGGCAGAGTCAGATCCCTTCTCCAGCTTCTATTTGCCAGGTGACCCCGTGCATTCCTGCTTTCCAGGGTTTGCTGCTTGCTTTGCCAATGAGTTAAATGGACAGGACTGTTAAGCATCTCTTTTGAAAGCTCGGGGGAAATTTTGGGTATTAGATTGGATAAGTAAAATATTGGATATTTAAAAAATGCTGAAGAGCAGTGTGACACATGAAGAATGTTCCTCGGTAAGGATGCTGAGATCTGGGCAGGCTGTGCTGTAGCTTTAAAGTTTGTGTTATTGTAGCCTTTTTTAGGAATACAAACATCGTGAATTGAGCAACAGTCAAAATATTTGGCTCGTTGCTTAGTTCTGTCTTTATTTTGAGGTTTTTACCAACACTATTCAGATTTAATAACACGTGTTTAGGAACAAGTTAGTCTCACATTAACGTGCATTTAATTTTGCCTTTGCTAAAGCGGCTGTTCTTCCACTCAATGCTTTTTTTGGTCTTGTTTTCTCAGGATTTGTTAAATTTTTTGGCAATCTGGCTATTGTGGACAGTCCCCAGCAGATCTGCGAGCGCTACCCTGTCTTCATGGAAAAAGTCTTTGAGATGGCAGAAAGTCAGGATCCAACCATGATTGGAGTGGCTGTGGACACACTGGGAATCCTGGGATCAAATGTGGAAGGCAAACAGGTTTTGCAGAAAACCAGTTAGTATCTTTTTTTTTCTTTAATAAATCTTTCTCATTATAATATGAGTGAATTAGTTTGGGGCTATACAGAAAGGAATTGAAAGATGAATCCATTTATAATCTAGCTGACAGGTAACTGTACTCCTGTGGAGATCTGACTGAATTAATTAAAAACACTTTGTTTTTGTTTTGAAAGGAAGTAGATTTCAAAATCTCTTAAGCAAAATAGGGCACCAGGCCAAGAATGCCCCCACCGAGTTACGGCTGCGCTGCTTGGATGCGATTTCATCTCTGCTTTACTTGCCTGTAAGTTGGGGGTTTTGTCTTTGTTTTTCCTTTGAATCTCCAAGGATGAAATCATCACACACCTGAGTAATTGTGAGAAGAGCTTTTGCAGCCTTTAGGTTGGGTAGCAGTGGTGCTTTCAGTGTTCTGAGTCATTGATTTACTGTTTGGAAATTCCTTGATTTGTTTGCTTAAAGGTTTGATTGTAAGGAGCCAGGTGTTCTGAAATGTTAATAAAATACGAAATCAAGACTTCATTGACAGGAGAATGAGAGTAAACGGGTTCATATCCTTGTGCTCAAAGGGATGGGGCAAACTGCTGCAGTCCCTGTGGTGTTCTTTGGATCCAGGGATCTGGGTGAACCGTGTAGCTCTAAATGAGTTTTTAAACCATTTGAACACATCATGAAAACCTGAAAGCTTTTCCTAATCCTAATCAAACTCCTTCATTGTTGTCATTTATGTAGCCAGAGCAGCAGACAGAAGACCTTTTAAGGATGACTGAATCCTGGTTCACATCCTTGTCCAGCCAGCCCCTGGAGCTGTTCAGGAGCATCAGTACTCAGCCATTCCCTGATCTCCACTGCGGGGCTTTACGGGTGTTTACTGTGAGTGCTTTTGCTTTTAAAGACCAGGGAGTGACTTGTGCTGCCATTCAGTCTCAGATGTATTTATTTCTTTGAAGTGAATACAGCAGACTTCGTTAAAGCCCAGAAGTGGTCAGAAAAAGGCTTTTCCTCATGCCCCACTTGTCTTCCCCATTTAAATCAGGCAGCAGACGCGTCATGTATGTAATGCTAATTTCCTCATAAATTGGAGAGGGGAAAAAAAGGCAGGAGCTGTGCTCTAGGGTGCTGCTTGTATACCAGAGGCACTGCTGTGATAATTCCCTTAAAACTTTGAAGATAAGCACTGAGCTGTACTTGTTCTCCAGTGTTAAACCCTGCTGCTTGATTTGAGTGGTGGTTTTGTATCTCATTTAATTTTTCCTGTTTCTTGTCTATGTACCAAAAACCCTACTGTGTAACTGCTTTTTTGGGGGGATTAGAATGTTTCCTTCCTTTCACATCTTTTATCTTCCTGTTTAGGCCATTGCAAACCAACCGTGGGCCCAGAAGCTGATGCTGAACAGCCCGGGGTTTGTGGAGTACGTTGTGGACAGATCTGTGGAGCCTGACAAAGCTTCAAAGGATGCTAAATACGAACTGGTGAAGGCCCTGGTGAACTCCAAAACCATTGCAGAGATCTTTGGGAATCAGTATTACCTGAGGCTCAGGGCTTACCTGCACGAGGGCCCCTATTATGTTAAAGCAGTTTCTACTACAGCTGTGGAAGGAGCAGAATAATGTCCTGGGTGTCTGGGGTCCCCCTCTTGCAGAACATAGTCCTGGCACAGGTGTTGAGCTACAAGGTGAGAAGACTCTCCACGCTGGAGGTTGTCTCTTTAAAGAACGTGAAGATATTTTGACTCTTTGAAATGAGTCAGGAGAGCAAATTAAGGCCTGTTTGATATTTCCCCCTAAAATGTCATGGCAGAAGTTCCCCGTGTGCTTCATGAGACAGGTAACCCAGGTGAGCACTTAGCAGCTACTGAATGTGTTTTATTTGGCAGAATTGATCAGTGTCTGGTTAAATTGTTCTTGGGTTTGGAGTTTGTGTTGTGTTTTCTCAGTAGGTTACAGTTCAGTTAAGAAAACCCCACCGAAACACCTCAAGGTTCGTAACCTCAGATGCTGCCATAATTTCTATTCTTTTTTTAATTCATTTTTTTACCTGCCAGAGTTGGCACTTGTGTGGAACACTCTTTGTTCTGTCAGAATCCTGTTGCTGAATAAGCCAGTGACACTGTCCACATGAGGGAGTATGGACTGGATTCTCTTGTTTTCAACCTGCTGGATGTGAGTCTTGCTGGAATAAATAATCCTAAATATTGTTTACATTTTCTGCTGAGGATTTGGGAAAAAAAAAAGCTTTTAGCCCTTTTAAAAACAAATCAATGCACTCTGTAGGGATCAAACCCACTTGGGAGCTCTGTCTCCCTTGTTGGCTGTGCTGTGGGGTGGCAGCTCAGTTTAGTGGCTGGAGCACTACAAGGCTACTTCAGAACCAAATCTTGAATTGTTTACACTATTTTTAAACAGAGATACAATTTTTTAAGTGTTATTTAAAGAAATGTAGCATTTTAGTTACCTGAGTTAGAGTAAAAGGGGTAAGAACGTGAAGCTGTTGTGTTGAAGGGAGTGGATGAACTGGGAGTATGGAAATGTGGCATCTTAGGAAGTTGGAATCTTCTTTTGAAGATGTCAGAACTGTGGGAGAGAATCAGGACTGGCTGGGCACTCCAGTGATATGTGACAAGTCTTTGTCCATGAACAGGGACCACGAGGTACTTTATTTCAAAGGCTTGTGTTCTTTTTGTTGAGGGGGGAGCAGAATAAAACATGGAATCACTACTTTGGGGCTGATTTTAGTAATGTGTCAGCCAGGTGTAACTATGGAAAGAACTGGCCCCACGTCCCTGTGCTGCCAGGGGGAGCAGGAGGATCCTGCCCTGCACTAACTCTGGTTTTGCCTGTGGTAGGTGGAGGTTCAGCTGGCATTGCCTGCCAAAAAGTGCTGCCCAGGAGCCCAGGTGGGCTCCGAGGAGCTGGGGGAGATCCCTTAATGTTTGCTAAGCTGTCTGGGTGGAGGTGATGTGCCTTGTTGCTCACGACCCAAGATGTACCAGAGTTGTCATCCTACATCCCAGTGCTGCTGCTTTGATCCTAAACGTGCCCAATAAACATCTGCCCGTGAGAAATGCACTGCAGTGTCTCGTGCCTGGAGAGAGCACGGGAGCCTCGTGAATCCTGCATCCAGCAAACACATCAAAGCACGAAAAAGGAAGTGAGAAGAGTGTAGAAGTCCTTAGCTTGCACTTGTTCTGGGCAGTTCATCTCTGTTATTTTAGGTGGCTTTGTGTGCTGGTGGCTCTGTACAAGCCATACGCTGAAATGTCAGTAAAAGAAATCAATATATAAACCTGTTCTGCAATTCATGAGCCTCTTCCATGTGTGTTTTCAGCTGGTGCTTTTGAAGGCTACTCTGTCTGCTGAGTATTTAGCATCTGCTTTGCATGGTCCATTTGCCAAAGACAATATTTTAGAACATGCAGAGATGCCAAACGAGGGCATTTTTTGTGTATACACATATGCTTTATTTTATTGAGCTTTGGGCACTCAACGTTGATTGATTAATTGATCACTTTCCCCTTATTACTCACTCACGTGCAGCTCCCTGCCCATGCTGTGCGTTGCCATATGGATTCCATGCTGCTGCTGTATCTGATACAAATGACTAAATCGAAGAGTGTTGTTTTTGTCATCCCCCCTTTAAAGTAACAGGTGGAGATAATAGAGGAAAAACCAGAAATAGAATGCTGGAGAATTGAGGTAACATGCTGAACATTTGGTTTAAAACCCAAAAAACCCCAAGCCAAACCTCGTCATTTGATGGATGTTAACAAACATAACTTGAGGAATTTCCATGGTGGCTCAGTGTCTGTTCCTCCTGGAGCTGCTCTGTTTCTCTGAACCAGCCTGCTCTGAAGCAGCTCCTTTTGTGGATGGAAAGCTTCCCCTTTGTTACAGAATTCTTTGGAAGTAGGTGATGCCTCACTCAGATAAAAAAGAAGTTTTGAGGACTCAAAAGTCTGAAAAACCCTGGATACAGACAAAGTCTCTCGGAATACTCTTTTTTGCTTCCATGCACGCACTTGTAGGTACTTACAGAGGTACATCCAGTTCTGCTCTGTCACACTGTAACAGTGAGAATTCATTTGCTGCTGAAGAGAAAAGAGCAAACTTTGGGAGGGCATCCTTAGTACTGAATGTTAACAGGATAGCACAGCTGATGAGAGAAAATCCAGCCTCTCCTTGCAGAAGTTAAACATTAATTGACAAAATGAAGGACCTCGTTTTTTATTCTATCCAAGTTGAACTGTTTGAACTTATCCATGTAGGTCAGAACCTTGCAGGACACCAGGCTGTAGTAGGTTTCCAGTAAGGAACAGTCTTCCCCATCGCTCGTTTCCTTCCAGTCTTTAAATAGCTCGTCCTCTCTCATGTCGGAAGAGGTGAAAATGAATTTATAGCAGCATCGATTGTAGCTGATGTGCTTCTCCCCAGAAAAGCGGGAGCTGTGCCTGGCAGTGATGCCAGCTCTTTTAGCACAGATTCCTACAAATGCAGCGGGGGGCACCGCCAGTGGCACCTCCCTGGCAGCCACGTAAACCTTGCGAGCCACGTCCTGGGACATGAGGAAAGCGCTGCCGTGGCAGAAATCCGGGTAGAACTCCTCGGGGTATTGAGGGATGGGGACAAAGCCGGGGCTCTGGGGGTCCCTGTCAGGCACTCCGTGATGAACCACCCTCCCAAGGTAGATGTCCTCCAGCTGTGTTAAGCTCAGCAGGTACCCAGCCAGGCTGGGAACACCCACAAACACGTCCTGGGCTGTGTGAAGGATGTACCTGGCACGGGGACAGAAAGTCACCGTCCACTCCACGCTCATCAGCATCTTCTGTGTCTGCGTCTGGGGGGAATCGATGAAACTGCCTTCAATAATGTCTCGGTGCTTTTGAGCCTCTTCATTGATCTGCAGCTGGGTGCTTGCTGAAGCTGCCTTTCCTACAGCAAACAGAGTCAGGACGCTGTAACCCCTGGAGCCTGTCATGTTGCCCCAGGTCTGCCTGATCACGTTGCGCCTTGTCCTGTTTTCTGGGCTGCTGCCGACAACAATGAGCAGAAATACCTCTTGATCAGAGCATGTGGCTGTGCTGGTGCCTGTGTAAGAGAGGTTGGCCTTCAGAGGATCCAGATCCAGCTTCCTGGCCCTCTCCCTGATCTCCAGAGCCTTCGCGTCGGTGTAAGACAGAGGCAGGGAATGCAGGAAGTACTGCTCCAGTAAATCTGCCCCAAAAAGCAGCATGTGGAAAAGCAAGACGTTGAAGAGGATGAAGCACCACTGGTGTGTGCGGAGCCTGCAGAGCGTCAGCTGGGGAAGAGGAACGTGCACACTGAATTCTCTTGCCTCTCAAACCGAAAGGCTTTCCCCCATATTGCGACATATCCATGCAAAGCAATCACAACTTTTAGCCTGTGGTCTTTGTATTATTAGTGTGAGGCTCTTTTTCTCCTAGAAACTTAAGGAATCTACTTCTTGTGGCACAGTGAGAGCCCAAACCGAGAAGAACGTTACTGTGTTGAGAGCTTTCTGTGCATCCATGTGTGGAAATACCAAAGAATTACTTGCTATGAATAATTTTAAACTATTTCTAGCCTGTTACTGAAGGCCCGAGGTGCCATTTAAATGTGTCCTTGAAGGAGAACTTTTGGTACTTGGCCTGACATTGCCCTATGAAAGCTGGCAGGGTTAGGATCCAGAAGGAAAGGCGAGGTTGGATGGGGCTTGGAGCAATCTGGTGTAGTGGAAGGTGTTCCTGCCCATGGCAAGGGGTGGAATGAGATGAGCTTTAAGGTCCCTTCCATCCCCAACCCTGTGAGAGCTGTAAGAGACTCTAAGAAGCACTTACCTGCATGGTACTGGGAGCTGTCCCTGCAGCAAGGGCTCTCTGGGCACTTTCTCCTGGCAGTGGCTGTATCTGGGTCTGCAGGATCCAGTTACTGCCCAGTACCTGCAGCCTGTGGCTTCCACCTCACCTGCCTGGGCGGAGGAAAGGTGATCCCAGGGGCTGATCGTGTTGCAGCCACATAAAACACAAAGCAAACAAAACCCTGGCCTTTCCCTTTATTAATTTCTGACACTCTGAGGAATTAGTAAAGCAGATGCTGGGGCTCACTTGGTAAAAGGAATCCTTGGTACTGTTGAGTCTGTTCTTGATCTGCCAGTTTGCTGCTGGCCCTGGGGGTTGTATTTTTTGCTGCTGTGCCATTGTGGTGTTGGTTCCCCAGTCCGGGGCAGTTGCTGAGCACTCTGCATCTCCTGGGCTGGAGCTTTGGGTTATGAACTTGTGGGTTTGCCTTGTGTGGGGTGGTGGAGGACACCCCGAGGCCGTGGGTGCTGCTGGGCCAGGCTGGCTCCAGCACACGGGGCTCTGCCCCTGCACGGGCTCTGCCTTGGGCTGCTCCGGAGCCTCCGCGTGTTGCTGTTGGCTCAGCCACGGCTGTGCCGGAGCTGACGGGGCTGGGGAGCCACAGGGGCCTGGAAGTGCTGCAGGGGGAAGTGCCAAAGACACCACAAACAGGATGGAGGTGTCAGCAGGGGGACAGTTGGCTTTGGCAGCGGGGCTGTGGAGCGCTGAGGGGAGAGGGGTTTGTGGGTCCCCAGCAGCGCCCTGGGAGGGCAGGGAAGGGTTGGGTGATGGCAGCGCTGCTGTTTGAGGGGTAGGTTGAGGTGGGAGGTGTCAGCCTTGTGGGAACTCCAGCCTCCATGGCAGAGCAGGGAGACCATGATTTCTTTTTAATTTTGAAAAGATTTCTCAGAGGTCAGGGTGCGTTTCTGTTCTGCATCCTTGGTGAAAGGAGAACACAGCACTGCTGTGGTTTGTCTTGGCTGGACCATTGCACGGCTCCCTGGAGCATCCTTAGGGCAGCCTGGATTAGCCCAGTGTCCCAGGGAGATGCAGAAGAGCTTTGATTTCTGCCTTGAGGGGTCCAGGGTTAATCCCCAGCTCTGGCTGAGCTGCTCAGCTCTCCCAGCTGTGTTGATAGAGGGAACAGAGGAATTAGAGAAGAAACCAGGTTCCCAAAATCTGCTCACAGCTTGCAAGTGCATCTTACCCCACTGAAAAACCCTGAAACACTCACAGTGTGCAGGTCCCAGTGTGGACTTCTGCTTCAGGCTCTCCAAAAAGAGGGAAAACTCTTTCCCCAGAGCTCGTGTGTCAGCTGGGCCACGGCTTCATCCGGCCCAGCCTTACACTCTGCAATCCTCACAGAAGTTGTGCTTTGAAGCTGGATGAGCTGTCAGCACGGGAAGTGTCAGTTAAATGTGTGCCCTGAAATAAAAGGCTAATAAGGAAATATTTTTCATGCACAATAATACAGCCCTGCAACTCCACATACCCATTCCGAGGAAAAAAATTCCTTCTTTGAAGATACTCTGTCTCCAGCTGAATCATTTAATCAGCAAATGAATGCCAGCGTTTGAAACCTCTTACATTAAAAATTGAATGTCTCTAGAATAATAAAATAATAATAATACTAAGCCCCACATGTGTATCATCCCTGGTGCAATTAGGCCCAGCGTGGTGCTGGCAGCAGTGCTGAAGCCATTTCTTTAGCACTGCTCTGTGGTGGCAGCAGCAGCTTTGATACCAAGTATGTAAAATTAACACTCCCCAACCCCAGCCAGGGCACAGGCGGCTCTCGCATGTGGGTTTTTATTTATCCACAGAGCCTGGTGGAGTCCCACTGGGAGAAAGCTGAGGAGCAGCAAGGCAAAGATTCCTGAAGGGGAAAATAACTGAGGCGCTCAGCTCCGCAGGAAGTTTGCCTGGGGGTGATCCCTCCACAGCCTTTAAGCCCAGGTTTCAGGCAAACACAACGCCCAGCAGCTCATGTGTGACTCTATCTCGCTTTTCTGAAGGGTAAAATGAAGCTCGTTTGGGGAAATCCTCTCTCCCAGGGAGATCCAAGAGTTTCCTGGAGAAGAGTGAGTTCAGGACCCTGGAATGGCTGAAGTCAGGTCGGTGGGGGTAGGAACGCTGTTCCTGCAGCTGCCCTGAGACCCTGCACAATCCTGGGGGTGTCAATTAGGCAGTTTCCTTTTTCTGCAGGAAAGCAGATTTTCCTGAGCCACAGGGCTAGAATTTGCTTTCTGTGGGATGTTCTCACTTTTTCCTCAAATTTGATGTCCAAGCAGACCTCATTACAGGAGCAGGGATGTAACGCTGTGGGCAGCTTGACCTCTCCTAAAGCTGTAAGTGTTGAGACTGAAGGATGTTTGGGTTTGATTTTTTGGAGGGGACATACTTTGTGATACCGAAAGATCAGAGCAGAGCTGCCAGGAGGGTGGTGGGAGATGCTGAGCAGGAGGAGGGCGAGGCAGGCAGTGGGTGCTGCAGGGGAGCAGCTGAACCTGCAGCTCCTTAAAACGTCTCTCAAAGTGTCCTGGCTTCCCTCCCAGTGCTGGGAACATTTGGAAGGGGGAGCAGAGCCTGGCTTCCCTCAGTTCTGCTTGCCTTCACTTGGTGGAAATGCGAAGGCTTTGGATGACGCACCGTTCCCAGGCGCTGGAGCAGGAGAGGGCGGGTGGATGGGATTCATTGGGAAAATCCAGTGAAAAATTTGGCTTCCCAGTATAAATTTTTTCAAATGTAAAAGCTTGAGCTCAGCCTGCCCTAGATGTCCTTCTCTGCAGGGTGGACACCCCTCTCCGTGCCCACCACGGTTCCCCTGCTCTCGGGCTCTTCCCAAAAGCCAGGTTGATTCCCACAGGCAGGTTTTCAAATTTTCACCTGCTGCCTCCTGCTCCAGGGACAGGTGAGAACCCCTCCGTGTCACCCACCTGGCACAACATCCCTTTCCACGAGGCATTCCCTGTGCCCTCTGTCTGATTCTGAGGCTCAGAGATGCCCCTTGTCACCCAGCAGTCCCCAGCCAGGATGCTCTGGGAACACAAAGCACTCCCAGGTCTCCAAAGTGTTTTGGATGCTACACGAAGGATCCCCTTTGTTCCAGCCTGCCTTTTGCAGTGTTTCACCAGCACACACAGACCTGAGAGCACGAGGGGCTGCGAAGGGACCTGTCTGGTTTTTAATAACAGCATCAGTTGCAATAAATAGGGATGGTTGTTTAGGTCTTAATCACCTAATAGCAATGTTTGTGCTTGAAGACATGATTCAGCTCTTGCAGGCAGTTCCTCACCTCACATTCTCCATGGGGTTTGGGAAATGATGGGAGAAGAGGCTTTGTAAGAGTTCTGCAGTGTGTGTTTCACTTGTTTTTTGATGTTTAATGTCCCTTTGGGTATTAAATAAAAGTAGAAAACTGAAAACCAAGCCAACAAACCTGAGCACTGACGCACCAGACAAACAGCTCTGGGGCTCCTAGTGCGCAGATGAAGGTGTCTTTGCTTCTGATTTAATGGCTTGGTGGATGAGACTAAAACCATGTTTTTATAGCCAAGTTTCCTGCATTCTTCTTTTTGCTTTGTATACATCAGTCTAGGAGTTACAGAGCTCCCTCCTTTTTTATGGTATGTTTGATTATTCCTTCTTGAGATTAATGACAGCTTTGACAACTCCCAACCTCTGTATTCCTGGATAACAACAGCCTCAACCCCCTGCGTGTTCTGCAGGTGCTGCATTCAGCCTCGGTAACGCTGAGTTAAACGTGAGCTGAGAGGAAAGAGCATAAACTTGTGTGAAATGTTGAGTTGTGAGGCCACAGGGCCGAGCAGGTTCCCCAAGTGGTCTCCCTGCCAAGATGTCAACTTGACAGAAAAGTTGCTTATTTTGCTGTGGACCAGAAGTTTCCTTATTGTTAATTCTGAGACTGTGCCATGTGAGTTGCTTTTTTGATGCTTTTTTGGTGCTTTTTGCCTCGCCCTTTGATTCCCTGCAGCCAGACTGAGGCTGTATTTGTGCCTGGCAAATGGAGATTCACATGAAATTCATTTGACACGCACAACATCCGCAGCGTCGGAGCCTCCACTCAGGCTCTGCTTTGATTAAATTCAGTCCACGCTCTGACAACATTTCCAGCTGGGAGCAGATCTGCTGTCGCTGTTCCCGGCTCCGTGGCTGCTCAGCAGCCCTGGACATTTCTCCTGGGAGAAACGGGAGAAATTTCAGCTGGAGCATTTCCCCTGGAGACCTCCTTGCCCTGGGGTGATGGGGTCCCTGTGGGTGTGATGCACCCAAAAAGGCGAAGCTTGCCCACAGTTGTGGAGGGAAACAGGAGCAGGACGCAGCTCTTGGGGCTTAAGTGATGCCCCAGCCCATCCTCTCCAGGTGCTGGATGCATCCAGCTGTGCCCCCGCTGGTGCTCCAGGGCTGGGGAGGGGCTGCAGCCCCCAGCCATGGCCAAGGCTCCCGCTGGTGGGGCTGTCCCCATTGCCCTCGTGGCTAGGGGTTATCGGGGAACCAGAGCAGGACAGGGACCCCCTGACACGAATCCCTGGAGCCCTGTGGATTGCTGGACTCAGATGATGTGCTCTGCAGAAGATGACTTTCTCTCACTCTCGCCTCTGACTCATCCCACTGTTGCCTCCCACAGATTTATTTATTGTTCTCCCAGACACAGAAACAGCAGAGTTGAGTCTCCCTGCCCTGTGCCAGGCCCCTCCTCGGGCAGCTGGGCTGGAATCTGTCAGAGCAGCTGGGCCTTCCCCCGCACTCATCCCTTGGGGGGGTCTCAGACCGGGGGTTTGCCTTCCCCAGGAGCCCCGCACGAGCCCCCCGTGCTGCTCCCCGAGCCTGGCTCTGCTCTGTTCACACCCAGCACCCGGCCGTGGAAGTGGCACTCGGCATCTCGGGATGTGCCCGTTCCCGGGTGTGCTGCTCGTTCCCTGCCCAGGCGGAAAGCAGCCCCTTGGAATGTGTGCTCCCCTGCTCCGGGGTGCAGCAGGAATGTCGGGGTGCTGTCGGGACTGAGGGAGTCGAGAGGAGGAGGATGGTCCCATAGTAGGTACATGAAATCCTCATTAATTGTATTTTGTGTTAATGACTGCTGGCAAACGAGAACTTATAGCATCGATGGCATTTTGGGGAGTGCTGCAGCTGGAGGCAGGAAGGACCAGCTCAGCCCCGTGCCCCCAAAATTCTGAACGATGCCTTTGCTGAGAGCACCGCCCTGCCTTCCCCTGCCTTTCCCCTTGGCTTTGAGGGTGCAGGGAATTGCTCCGTGCTGGAGCTGGGAGCAGTCCCCAGGACAAGGGCTCTCTTTCCTCAGGTAGGATGCCACCACGTTGCTCAGCTTGTCCCTCTGGTGGCCTCAGCAGCTGCCCTGGTCTATGGTGGGACTGGGATGACACCAGTGTCCTCCCAGAGCAGGGGCAGGTGGAACCAGTCCCACTCTGCTGCTCAGGCTCCAGCGTTTGGATGGGGATGTTCTCTTCTTCTGGCTCTTTCTCTTTCATTTTTCATTTCTCTCGGCATCTAGCTGTAACAGTTTTAAATAATTCCTCCCCCACGCCTGTGTTATCACCCAGCATGTCAATACGCTGCTGTGCCACCCACCCCTCTCCTCCCGGAGCTGCATGTTAACGCTTTGCACCAGATAATGTGAGGCAATTAGTGAATGGAGAATAACCTTCCCACTTAAAAGCAGGATGGCTTGGGAAGCATCACACGGGTGGATTGCACGGGGAGTATTAATTGCTTTTCTCTCCAATGACTCCCGGTGTAGGAGAGCCCATATGGAGAGAGAGGAGGAGGAAGAGATGCTGCGGGAGAAACGAAGTCTCCAGTCGTGGAGAGAAGCGCAAAGCCCAGCGCATCCGACTGGGGGCACTTCCCTCTGGATCCGGAGGCTGTGGCACGGCGGGGGCTGCGGCATCCACCGTGAGCCGATGGATCACACGAGCCCGGCAGCGGCGGATGCGGAGTGCGAGGGTGCGGTATCCCCGGGCCAGCGGGACCGGGAGCTGCTGGAGACAAAGCACCGCTCTGGAAGCAGCGGGATCCCGGAGTGGATGGTGTCACCGTCCCCTGGGTGTGACTGAAGCGGTGTGTTGGGTGACTGAGGTGGCAGAGGCGCGTTGCGCAGGGCACAGGGGCTGTGTGGCTACTGCGCTCCTGTGGGAGCAATTCCTTTATTGGGGTATCTGCCCGTCCGTACGGCTCCGGGGTCCCACAAAATGGCACCATAGTGAACTCCCCAGCGCCCACACAACGGCCTGGGCTCGGAAAGGGAAATGAAAAAAGAAGCGAAAAGGAGAGGAGTGTACCCGGGCTGGGGCGGAACGACCCCCGGGCCCCGCTGCCCCCCGGCCGCCCCCGCAGTGTGCCAGGGGTGCTCAGTGGGACCCCGCCTCTCACATCTGGCCCACTGTGAAGGGGACACAGTTTTGGGACACTTCACATTTGGCCACATCATTACTGGTGGCACCTTCCGACTCCTGGCACACGGGGCTGAACTTGGAGGGGAGGGAAAGCACCTTGGAGCCCATCCCGTTAACCCTTTCCTGGAGGCGGCCGGCTCGTTTCCAGGCTGGCCACGCTGTCCCTGGGCTCGGGGCCATTCCCCAGCGGGCCCGCGTTATTGCAGCAGGGCCCCCCGGGAGGATCAACGCCCCCGGCCCGGCCGCGCAGCACGGCACAGGAATTCCCGGGGCTTGGCCGCGCTGTTTGCTTTCGGCACAACCCCGAGGCGCAGCAGCGCTCAACACAAATATTTGTGTGGGTAGAAAAAAAAAAAACAAACCCAAATAAAAAAGAAAAGAAAATAGAAGAGGAAAAGAAAGGAAAGCAAAAAGGAAAAGAGACGAGAACGGAAAGGGAGAGGGGAAATGAAAGGGAAAAGATAAGGAAGAAGGAGAGAAAAAGGGAAAGGAAAAAGGAGAGGAAAAAGGAGACTAAAGAAAGCCAAGCCACCCAAAGGTCGTGCTGACAGAGGCCAGAGGCGAAGGGACGCGGACCGGGAGGGGATCACCGGCTGCTGCCCCAGCCCGGGGGTCGCGGG
>VZTF01003499.1:969401-982173 GCA_013397755.1 Cnemophilus loriae | reverse complement strand
CCCGCGCCCCCGGCAGCGCGGGGCGCCCATGCTCTGCCCCGCCTCGCCGCTCCGGGCCCCCGCGCCGCTGCGCCGATGCCGTTCTCGGGCGAGGAGCGGAGCCTGCAGGGGATCTACAAACCGGCGGGGCCGGCGGAGGGGCGGCCGGGGTGCTCCGAGTGCTACACAAACCGCTCCTTCGTCTACGACGATGGCAGCGCCCACAGGTACCGGGGGTGCGGGGCTGGGGAGGGTCCCCGGGGCTGCCCGTGCTGCCGTCGTGGGGATCCGCGGGGCTGCGGGAGCGCGGAGCTCCCGGTGCAGCCGGGGGAGCCCCTTCCCCTCCCGGGGGCAGCCGGGCGCGGCCGCCAGGACCCCCGTCCCCCATCCCCACCGCTCTCGCTGAGCCCGAGGAAAGTTTCTGCGGCACTTCCAGGCCTGGCTGGGGTCCCTGCGAATGCCCCTGTGGGCACAGCACCTTGGGAATGGGGCAGTCGGGGGCTGCCTGCGTACGGGGAAGGGGTGCTCGGAGACCCCCGAGCAGCCACATCCTGCACGGGAAGAGGGTCGGTGCTGTCGCTCCGTCGAGCCCAGCACGAACCGAGGCTGTGCTCCGGGGTGTGAGGGTGAGGCAGGGTTCGGCTGAGCCCTGGAGCCACCCCAAAGCCAAGGGGCTAAAATACACTCAGGGAAAAGCTACATTGCCATGGGTGCTGCCCAGCCCCTGCTCCGGGTTTGGGCTGGTTTTATGCCGAAGTTACGATGTCCAGCGTGAGGGAGGGGCTGCTGTGTAGAGGGGAAGAGTTGCCTGAGCAGATCAGAGGAACTCAGTGCCACCATCCTCTTGTGCCTGGCAGCAGTAGCTGTTTCTCACGAGTGGTCCTTGCTGAAGTATCCCAGTTTTTCCTGATAAATGCTGTGTATTGTCATTGTGGCTCTTCTGACTGTCACACTCATCAAATGCCAGCTGAAATGTGAGGATGAATTGTGTGTATCATTCCATGCTTGGCAGATAAGGACCTTGGCTGGGTTTGTGTCCTGGGCTGCCCAGCTGGGATTTTCTGTCTTCATCTGCTCGCCATGATTTAGGGAAACAATCTTTTATTCCTAAAAACCTAGATGAAAAAAGAAGAAACAGTCTGTTCTTTAACTCTCAATACGTTGCCACTGAGTGGGTAATTAATCAAATCCTTGAATATTAGTTTTTAGGGTTAAGACCCTCATTATTACCTCCTCTCTGTCAGTGACACAGTGTCCGATGCATCCAAGGCTCCGTGGTGCCTCAGGTCCCCCAGCTTGTTTGGGTTACTTTGGGCACAGCAGGGTGGCTGCGGAGGACAGTGCTCTCCTCAAAACCCAAACTGCCTCATTTTGCAGCTATGCTTGCTGTGTCTGCAGAAATGACACCCTCGAGGAGGTCGTTGTGTCTGTGTCTGAGATCAGGTTGGAGACAACATCTCCCGAAGGTTTCCAACTCCAGCCTTCCGGGAAGATGAGGAGTTGCTCCTCATTACTGTCACTGCAGCCCTGCCCGGGGTCATTTATCCTCATCTAATGCACTACAAAATCCTTGCCCAAAGGTCCTCCTGCCTGTCTCTTTCTATCTGGATAGAGGAGCTTCGTTTCCTAATTATGGTTCTACAGCTCGATGTGTTTCTAACCCCCTCAGGCTGCGGAGAGGTTGAAATGCCATTGCTTTCCATGGCTTGTCTTGCCTGCCCTTGTGCTCAGCCCTTTGCTGCCCTTCTGGAGATATTAAACAAGCTGCTTGGAGCCCTCAGGACCCGGCCGTTTCCCCAGCTCCAGCTCGGAGCAGACTGGTTTCTAATGCACTTTTTCAGAGCTGATCAGCTGAAGAAGCAGAAAAGGACTGTTAGAGACAGGCTAAAGAGAAAGGGCAGGAGCAGGCAATAAGCACCATTAGACGCTCCCAGGGGCCCCCTGGCTGATCTGCTCTTTGCTTTCCTCTTCTGCAGCTTGGGCTGGGGGCGCAAATCCTGTCGGTGGATGATCATCCACGTTTAACCACCTGCTATCGCTCAGCCTCTGCCTGCTACAAGAATTTCTCCCTCATCTCCCATGGGTTTCCCCTCGTCTCCAGGCTGCTTGGGGGGTTTGAGCACAGTCCCTGGGCAGGCCAGGGCTCAGGAGTCCAACACGATCTCCTTGTCCCCTCTCTGTGCTTCCAGGCACGGAGCTGTAGGTGTGATGGCAGACAAGCAGAGCTGTCACCAGAGGTGTGTGTGAGGGATGTGACAGCCAGGATAGAGCAGCAAAGACTTCTGCTGAAAGGTCAAGGGACTTCGGCTGTGCTGGCCTCACTGAAATAAGTAGAAAACTCAATTATCCCCTCACTTAGCAAATCTAGAGGTGATTTAAAAGCTGTTAAAGAGAAATCCCATCTTCTTTGTTGCCTGACTGTGGAGATGTGTGTGGAAATGTCTGTGAGCTTCCTCCTGGCCCTCTTTATTAAGGGGACAATGGTCTCGAAAGTCCCTCCCACGTGGAAAGAAAGGGGTTAATTGTAAAAGGACTTGAGAGTTTGTTTGGAGAGTAAACACACATTTCTGGCACCCAGAGGGTACAAAGAGCCTAAATTTCACTTTCCTACCTCGTGGGAAATCTGGGTAAATGTTTGCACAAGGATCCAGCCTGTCACTTCAGGGAACTCAGGATTTCCTCCGGCCAGCTGCTCCACTTCCTCCGCCTTGCCCATGTAAGGGCACCGCGGGCACGAGTGATGGATGAGCAGCCAGATGGAACGACTCACACAAAAATATCCTGCCCGAGTCAGGGGGCCGGCAGGAGAGGCTGGGATGGGCGGGAGGAGGCTTGGATTTTCCATCCCCTGCCTCCCGCTCCTATGGCTCGTCTGAGAAGGAAAAGCTGGAAGAAGGCGGCGCACACGGGGTTACCTGGAGCAGCTGCTTAGGAAGGTCATGGCTTCGTGTTAGACGTACGTGGCTTTTCTCACGTCTGCTCTGAATGGCGCTTTTGGGGGATCTGTGTGGCTGCTGCTGTTTGTATCCAACTAAACGGCCCACGGGAGCAGGGATCTGGGTGCTGTGCCGCAGGTTTGGGAGCGGGGTGTAGAGGGAAGGTGAATCCCAGCTGCTCCAGTGCAAGAGGCAGAGAAGCCGAGGTTGGGGGCTGGACAGCAGCAGCCAGAGAGACTCGGGATGTGCCTGTGGAATGTCTGCTCCAGGAGGCTTGTTTTGACAGGGTCTGTGCTGCCGTTAAGTCTGTCCTCAGTCCCAACTGGCTGGACAGCCAGGACAGGGCATTTGGCCCTAGAAATCACAGCAAGATTTGGAGCAGTGGCAGCCAGGTTAAAAATGCACATAGGCACCTTCTGCCACTCTGGTTAAAGGCTCTGCCTGAGTCCAAAGGCAGGAGAAAATGAAAAAAACGTTGATTAAATGGGATTCTTGTGAAGTGTGAGCACTCTCCAGGACCAGGATGGCTCTCCCATGGCTTCTCCTGCTAATCTTTAGATGTATCCAAGGAACTGTCTCTGTTTAGCACAAGGATGGTCCCTGCAGCTGACAGCCTGTTGTTGTCTCTTAAGTTTTCAGTTTTCTGGAAATGAATGAGAGGATGCTTCTTTGGCAGAGCTTGAACTGAACCAGGCTCTGTAGCTAATTAGTGATCAGTTCCTCCAGGCGAGATTACTAGCTTGGACTTTTATCAGCTTCCAGAAAGTTGGCCTTGTGGATTGTAACAACTGTTGCTTTGGCTGCTCATGGGCATCCGGACCTTCTGTTCCAGGAAAAATTGCACTGGGGAGCCATAAAACTACAAGGCCAAACACCCTGTGTTTTCAGGGTGTATTTTCAGGGTGTTTATGTAGCAGAGATAAGACAGAATTCTGCTCTTGTTTTTCCTCAGATGGTTAGGAAAGGGAAGTGTGAGGCTCTGGACTGCTGCGGGGAAGCACCCACCAGCACACCTGGCTCAGTGGGAAGAGGTTTTGGGACCTTTCCCCACTCTTCTGCTCAAAAAAGGACCCCAAATGTGCTGAATGTCCTCCTTAGGAGCTGCCCTTGGGCTCTGGCATGGCCGTGTCACCCTTCACTGGAGAACAGCAAAGTAGGTCATTGCCTGTGCTCAGGGCTCTTTCTGCTCTGCAAAAATATTTACAGCATCTATTTGAATCCTCCCAATTCTCCTGCGGTGACCTCTCCCTGACCCCCACGCCTGGTTCCCGAGTGCTGCATGCAATTTGTTTTGGAGCCTGTGGACGTTTCTCTTGCGTCCCTGCCAGGCTGGGCTGGAGTGTGGAACATCTCATTCATCCTTCTCATGAATAAAACCAGGCCAAGAGCCAGGCGAGCTCTGAGCACAGGTGCCTCTGGCCTGGTGTCCTTTGAAAGTGCCTGGTGACAGAAACTGCAGGAGGGAAAGTTCAGATGGCATCTTAGGAAGAAATTCTTCCCTGTGAGGGTGGGGAGGCCCTGGCACAGGGTCCCCAGAGAAGCTGTGGCTGCCCCTGGATCCCTGGAAGTGTCCAAGGCCAGGCTGGATGGAGCTTGGAGCAGCCTGGGACAGTGGGAGGTGTCCTTGCCCATGGGAATGAGATGGGCTTTGGGGTTTCTTCCAACCCAAACCATTGTGTGGTTCTGTGGCAGGGGCAGAGGGCAGGACAGAGCAGCCCTTCCCAGGGCTGGTGGTTGTACTGGTGGCTGTGCTCCCACAGCCTGGATGGATGCTTCCCTTGGGATTCACCTGCTCCCTCTTGAAGCCGTTGGTACCTTCTGCTTCCACAAGAGGATGGGATTTCCGTGATGCAGCTGTGACAGAACACGCTGCTGTTCCTTTGAGCTGCTGCCCTGTGACTTCCCTGTGCTCCTGTGATGTTCTTGCTCCCTGGCTGTCTGCTCTGATTTTATCTGCTTTTCATCATGTCTCTTTCCAGGCTAAAGACTCCTCCTGATCTATTTGGCCTCTCCTTGCACAAACCACTTTATAACCCACAGTTATCTCTGTGCTGTTTCATCTCCGAGGAGGGGAGCCAGAAGTGTGTGTGACTCCATGGTGGGCTTATCTAGAATGAAAATCCTTCCCTAGCATTTGGGGTTTTGACCACCACTGAGAGCTGTTGGCTTTGTGCACTATCTGCTGTGACTCTGGCTCTTTTCTGAGTGCTGATTTGCAGACCTCTTCATGCTTGTGCAGGAAGATGATTGCCCTCCTCTCCCTTTGGATCAGTTGCAATTTAATGATGCTAATTTTTGTCTGACATTTTATCACGAGGTCGGTCAGTGCCACAAGATCTTCCTGTTTACAGTCTGGTTTTGGCTCGACTACACTGGATAATTTGCAGTCATCCCCATCCCTTCTGAAGCCACGGAATAGTGGAGACATCAGTGGGACCCCACTGATGTTTGCTTCAGTGTTCCCCTTCTATTTGTCTCCTGCTTTCCAATCCAGGAGACATCTCCCCTTCATCCCATCACATCCTGGCCTGGCAGGTGTGTTGACAAATCTGCCTCTCGGGGCTTATTTCTGCAAGACTTTGTATTTCTGAACAGTGTGAAAAGACTCTTCCTCCTCCCACGTCCCTCTATTATCTTCTGCTTCCATAGCAGGGACTGTTCTGCAGGAGTCTGGAGCATAAAGAAGTTTTTTTTCTCCGTGCTCCAACCCTTGCTGCTCATAGCAGCTTGGGGCTGGGCAGAAGGGAGGATTTTCCCAGCAGTTTATTAGCAAGAATTAGCACTTTCCTGATCTTGCAGCCTTTTTACTTTCTCTCAAGCCTGAAAGCTACTGGGCACTGACAAATGTGGCGGAGGATGTAACAGCTGGGGCTGAGGTGGAGTGAGATATCGCCAGGATTGCATCCCTTGGGATGTCACAGACACAGGCGAGAGTGGAGGGTTGGCTATTGGCTCTCCATGAACAGCTCTGGAGGCTGTGGCAAGGGAACTGTTGTCTTTTTAGTTTAATAATCTGTTTAGGTTTAAGATTTTTCGTGGTTGGTTGGCGTGAATCATGAGCCTGG
The DNA here is from genome assembly GCA_013397755.1 of Cnemophilus loriae. NCBI lineage: Eukaryota > Metazoa > Chordata > Aves > Passeriformes > Corvidae > Cnemophilus > Cnemophilus loriae. Next base: position 976,193 of record VZTF01003499.1, on the reverse strand, counting down.
TGTTATCCCTGCGTGCTGCAGCCTCCTGTCATTAAAGGCTGGGTGGTTTCCCTGAGGAGCCCGGTGTGCACAGCCTCCGAAATTCCCAGTGGGGCTGGCGGGGCCTCACCCTGAGGGATTGTTTCTCCAGCAGTGAGTCCTGGTTTCTTCGTTTCTTGAGCACTGGGGTTGACTCAGCTTTTAAATGAACTTGCATGTGCTCCCAGACCGCCCTACGAACCCAGCGCTGGGATAGGCAGAAAAAGGGGTGATGTCCTTGCTGGGAAAGGGCTGGACACTCCGGGAAACCTGCTCCTCAGCAGGCAGCTCCCGCAGCAGAGATGGGGCCTGATGTAATCCATGAATAGCCCTGGAGATGGCTGAGTCAGGAATTTCCCGGCAGGGCTGGTGACCTTGTCTCTGCAGGCTGGGTGTGTTTTGGGTTTGCCCCTTCTCCCAGGGCTGTTCCTGGGTGAGATGCTGGGAACGAGACCCTCGGAGCCCTTTGCCCGAGGACATTGGGATGCGGAGCAGAGCGTCCTCAGGCAAGCAGGCTTGGGATGTTGTGCTGCAAGTGATCAGCTGAGCTAATTTGCATTTTATTTGCATATTTACACTGTAGAACAGACTGGTACAAGTCATAGAATCACAGAAGGATTTGGGCTGGAAGGAACCTTAAAGATCATCCGGTTCCAGCCCCCTGCCGTGGGCAGGGAACCTTCCATAGACCAGGTTGCTCAGGTTCATTCCACCAGACCTTGTACTGCTCCAGGTTGGTTTTTCCTATTAAAGAGATGAGGAGGCCCCAGCCCAGGCCTGAGGAGCAGGAGCTGGTCCCCTCACCTGCCAGGAACCCAGGATGTGCAGGATGTGCTTTCCCTCCCTCCTTTCTCCCGGTGTTATTTGGGCTTTTCAGTCACCAGAGACATTGGCATGGCTTGTTTGTCCTTGTGCCTGCTGGGAAACCCCAGCACTGCCAGCCCTTCCAGATGGGATGCTCTGGAAAACCGGGATAGCTGTGGATCACTCCCCCTGGATCCCTTCCCCCTGGGAGGGCCAGCAAGGGAAAATTTCACTGGGGCTGGGGATGCTGAGCTGCCTCTGCCACTCCATGTGCTGCTGTGGGATCAAAGAAGAGGGAAAAGGCTTCTCCGTGGGGCTGTGCCTCCTGTGAGCTCTGCCCTGTCACACAAAACATTCGTGTGCACCAGGCCAGGAGGGCTGGGGAGATGTGGGGCGGAATTGCCAATGCGGGGCTGTCTAACGAGAAAAGCGGCTCTGGACCTGGAAGGTGCAATTTCTACTTGTATCTTCTAGAAAATAGCATTTGCCAGCGGGGGAAAGGCTTGTGGAGCTTTGCACTGACTCACTCTTCCTGTTCATTTTCCACGTGAAACACACAAAATGCTAATTTCTCCGTGAGGCCTGTGGTGCTAAATTGCCTGTGCTTGTTGGAAGCGATGGATGGATTTGTCACAGGGCTCGGCAGTTCTGGAGAAGTTCTGAGCAACAGCAGCTCCTGACGTGGACAGTCCAGCTGTCTGTGGAGATGGGAGTTGGGATGCAGGAATTTAATCTGGGAGCCTGAGCACTTCATATACTGTGAGTGTGTGTGTATATATAGAGATATGTGTGTGTGCGCTCTGCAGCTGTGGTACCCAAAACCAGGACTTGGGCCAAAGCTGCTCAGGCTACATGGGAATAATGACTTGGGTGTTGGGATGGGCCTGTTCACATCCCTCAGAGCTCTTTAAACTGTTTGAATCACAAACCATTAAACCCACAAGCATGGTATGAGTACCTGTGTCTCAATGAGCAGTGACTGAGGCACTGTGAGACCTCTGGGGAGGGACAGGGGACGGTGGGATGAGGATCTGGGGCTCTTCCTCAGCGAGCCAAGACAGAACCAACAGTGACTTGGCTGCTGCTCACAGAGAGAGGAGGTGTTGGCAGAGGAAACATCTCTGAAATGAGCACCGGGACTCTTCCATGGGGATGTCCCTGCAGGGCTGGCACGGGAAGGGCAGTGCCTGGGCAGGGGGATGCTGAGCTGGTGTGTGAGGCACGTGTGCCGTGGGGCCTGTCCTGCACATGTGCTCACCCACACACGCGTGCAGAGCTGCTGCCTTCCCTCCCTGCCTGCTCCTTGCCCTCTCCTCGGCTGTGCTGTGCCAGCTCTGCCACCCCTCCGTGCCAAGAGCGGTGCCAGCCCTGCTGCAGCGGCTGTGAGGGAGGGATGTGCTGCCTTCCAGCCCAGCTCTAGGGACCAAATCTGCGTCCCCACGCACTCCAGCCATTAGGACACCCCACAGGGATGTCACTCGGAGGGGAAAAAATCCCCAAACCAAAAAGAGAGGGGAGAACAACTGTAACCTGGTAACCAGGAAAGCTGTGGGAGGAGAAACAAACACGAGATGATTGTATATATTTAAATAACTATAGGAAAAGAAAGGGCAGTGTTTCCTGTATGGCTTGGTTCCCTGGAGAGGCTCGGAGAGCCTGGTGGTGGCTGGGCTTGCCAAGGATGGACCGGGATGCAGGGCCAGACTCTGCAGCCATGGCTGGGTCAGGGAGGACAGGACATGACAGAGTCCTTGCTGTCCTGGAGCAGCCTGGCCCCAAGGACCCTCTGCAGAAGTATCCCAGCCCCTGAGTGCAATCCAGACACTGTCACCCTGTGATAATCCGGGTCAGCAGAGCAGCTGGAGGCTCTTGCCCAACCAGTGCCCGTTTGCTGCCCAAATGTTGGGTTTGGCCAGCAGATTGTGCCATGTGTCGGTGCCAACAGCAAGAGAAGAGTCAGGCCCTGGGTGTGATTCTTGCTCCACTGTTTCAGCCAGGGGTTGACCTTTCCCTCCCGTTAGAGGTGACAGGAGCGCAGCAGCAGCTGCCTGTGGTATTGCAGGGACTGCTGGGTCTCAAAACGTGAAGAGAAGTGGCTTTGCCCGGGGAGGGGATGTTGATATTGGACATGAGGTACTCGCTTTGCTGGCTGCGCATCCAGACTCCCTGGCCATCCTCCTGGGGGAAGAATGGAGTTAGGACAGACGGCTGCCAGCAGGACCTTGTGCCTCTGGCTCCTTTTACAGCTTGGAGTGGGAGAGGAGAGGTTGAGACTGGAGGTTATGCAAGATCTGCCGCAAATGTAGTTCACCTGTTCTATTTGCACTCCCCAGCCCTCAGAACGAGGAGAGGAAGGGCGTTCTGGGAGGGCCTCCAATACCTTTGGGTGCTGACAGAGCAGAGCAGAGGTGTCACCGAGAGCTTTGGAGCTCCTGAGGGTGCCTGGCAGGTCTGGGCAGCTCCATCCCACAGTACCACAGCACGCGTGTGGGGTCTGTGATGACCCCGGGTGGTTAGGGACTGGTTTGTGGTGGGAAGCAGGAGGGTGCTCCGTGGTTTTTGTGGTGTGCAGTGTGCAAGAAAGCAGAGGAGGAACTCGGGTTGTGTCCTTCCTCTTCCTCGACAGATGTAGCTAAAATAATAATGGAAACACTAACATTCGTTACAAGAAGCTCCCTGCCTGTGGGTTTTCCTCTGAGGCAAAGCTGCCTCTTGGATCTGGGGACCCGAGGAGCTCCGCAGAGCACTGCAGAGCCACAGGGAGCTCCGCGGGCTCTCACTGGCCTTGCGCCGGCATTTCCAACCCCGGGGAGTGGTGCTGGCAGCAGCGAGGCTTCCCTGGGTGTCCCAGGCGGAATCAGCAAGGGGAGAACGTGGCGGGGCCCAGCGCACGCACAGGAAAGGATCGAAGGAACCCCAGGCAGGCGCGACTCCGGCTCCTGTGTTTGCTGGAGTGGCAGGGCTGGGTCTGGCTGTGGTTTAACGGGAGCAGAGGCCAGCGGGGGTGGGTCTGGGGTCACCCACGGCTCGGTGCCAGCTCCCACGTCCCCGGGAGGCTGAGCAGGGGCGTGCCCCCTCCCGAGGGCTGCGGGGAGCCGGCCAGGCTGGGGGAGACACGGTGCCGTAGCGAGAGTGGAAGAGTGTTGAGGTTTCCATATGCTGATTGCAGCGCGCTTTTTTAGTGGTACATGGTTCTGGAGGAAGGAGGGAAAGGGATGATAAAAATAAAGCTGCAGATCTGTATTTAGCTATAAACCACTCCAGGATCTTTTTTTTTTTTTTCCCGGTAGTGTTTGAAGACTATGCAATAAATGAGCTTGTTCATGAATTTTTTATTTTATACCACTATGGCTTTGAAGAAGTAGCCAGGTTGCTGTGGCATTTCCATAGCCCAGGATCCCTGTGTTTTGTAAATCCTCTGTGCCAGTGTCAGGAGCTCTGCGTGCAGTGCAGGAGCACTTTTGTCTAAGACATCGATGTGCCACATCTCGAAGTCGCTGTGCAATTGATAAAGGCATTTTAACAAACAAGCAAATGCAGTATTTCTTGTAGTGAAGCGTCATCTGGAATAAACAAATGTGTCAAAATATTAAAATTCTGAATGATTTTGTATGCAAGAATAAGAGAAAATACATTCAAAGTGTAGCTGCTACTGCCAGTGTGAGAAGAAACTCAGATGCAAATAGCAGAAATTGTGTTTCCAGAGCTACTGATATAACTGGATTTTACTACAGTTTCTAAATGCTGATAGAGGACAGTGGTAAATATTTGCTTTGTTTCCTGAATCTGACACATGATCTGAGGCCAGAAGAGATGGATTAATCGAATTGGAAAAGAACCATGTGGAATTAAAAAAAAAAAAACCAGCACCCAAACCCCAAAAGATGAGCGTTTGATATCCAGGAGAATGGCTGGGAACAGCTGTGAGCATCCATAGCTCCCAGAGGGTGCAGGATAAGGATGGCCCTGCCTGTCCGGACCCACAGTGGGACCTGTGCAGTGTCAGACAGGGTGGCAGCTGTGGGTAAAGGTGCCCTTTCCACATGGCAGGCAGTGTGTCCACGGCTGTGCAGCCGCAGCACTCGGCCTTTCCTCCGGGAAAGGAAACAAGGTGCTCCTTTAAACAGGCACTTCATAATCACTGGAGAGCACTGGGTGTGACAGTCTCCTTCAAACGCAATTATAATCACCCCCATTCGGAGCCAGGCACCTGGCTCCCCACCTTAAACCACGGTTATAACAAGAGTGTGGATAATTTTTAAAAATTGTGTTTTCCCTTGCTGAAATTTCAGTTTCAGGATGCTGCCCTAATGGCCTAGAAACAGCGTGCTTTTGGCCTGGTTTATCATAGTTAAGCTCTAAGAGGAAAGACTTAATTGTGGCTTGCTTTATTTTTCTGGTGTTTAATGTTAGATCCTTCCTTGCAACACGAGCTAGAGGTGGTCAGCAAACTTCGGTGTTTATAGCAGTCGATCCGGAGGGAGTGCTTGAGTTGACAGGAGTTTGGTTTGATTTATCCTAAAGACCAAGTTTTGGATCAATGAGTAGCATAGAACAACCTCCCGGATGCCCAAGGCCCTGCACAGATGCATTAGTCAGTGCAGAGCCTCGGCTGCTCTGTGCATGTGGCAGCTAAAAGGAATCGAAAAGCTCTGGGGGGGATAGAATTAAGTGGCAAATAACATCAGTGAGAACCATCTGAAGCACTGAGAGCGAGCCGGGCTGTCTTCTGGGGCTGTGTTCAGCAGAAATTCTGCATGCTGATTGCTCTTCTGGAAACCCGGGAACAACAGCTGAGCAGGGCTTTGGAATCTGGTCAGCTGGGACCTGATTTACAGGGCCTGAGTCGTTAAAGATAGAAGATGATCTGAGGAGCCCCAGCTCCCATCCCTGCGGCAAATCCCTGGATGTGTGCTCAGTGCCAGTTCAGCACCCAGCTGCTGGAAGCTCTTCTGTCTGCCTTTAGCTCGTGCAGGGTGCACTGGAGGCAAAGCTGTGGGAAGCTGCTGGGAATGAGTCGGAGAGGCTTTGGGCAAGACTCTTGGAAGTACATCCGACAGGAGTTGGAGTCTTTTGGCTATTTGCTGCCTCACGCTCCAAAGTTACGTGTGAGGGACAAAGAACCAGCCCAGAGGCACCGCTTCTCCTCTTCCAAGCTCCCCGTGTCCTCCCCTCTTCCCACAAAGGGTCTGTGAAATTGATGTTCTTGTCATGGCATGGGTGAATTTCGGTGATGAAGCCAAACCAGAAAGGATCAGGGCCTGGAGTCCTGCCTTTGGTGTCTCTGCAACGAACGGCTTTGCTGCTTTGCGAAGTTTCAGTTTGACCCCAATCTGCTGTGGTCGGCATCTCGAGCTGACGTGGGCAGCAGGGTCGTAGCCATGTTCTGGCTGATAAATGTGCTTTGAGAAAAGAGACCAAAGAAAGCTCTTAACCCTCCGAAATAACCTCCTGAGAGCTGGTGGAGTTTCATCTCCTCTCTGTGTGTAGTGGCCACACACAGCTGTCTTTGAGCCACCACCTTGGGTCTCTGCCAGGCACTGCCAGCCCCCACCCCCTGATCGGAGCCACCGGCACGCCAAGGGATGGGTGATGTATCCTCCTGGCCACGACACTTGGCAGCTGGACAGGCCACTGAGTCATCAGCGTTCGCGGTTTCTCATTTAATCCTGGGGTTGTTCAGATGATTTAAGTGCCAGCAGTCCAGAGAGGAGGTTGTGCTTCTGCTTCCAGCACGGTTGTGGAGCCATCGCCTTGCCTGCCTCCCATCCCTACTTTTCGTTGCGGGGGGAGGCTGGGGGTGGATCTGGGTTTGGATGTCAGCTCTCGATTATCTTGCGAGCAGTTTTATTTCCTGCCGGCAATTGGGCTTTTCCATTGGCTCCTCTTGCTCTCCGTCGGTCTCCTGCTGAGCAGCAAATGTCCAGTGCCCGGCGCCGCTCTGCGGGGCGCTCCGGGGGACCGCGCTCC
>VZTF01003499.1:876247-969385 GCA_013397755.1 Cnemophilus loriae | reverse complement strand
CCCTTCTCTCCCGCAGGCTCTCGTCGCCCGGCGGCTGCGGCGGCGGGGACGGCGGCGGGAGCCGCAAGAGCGGGGTCATTCTGGACATCGCCTCCCTGAAGATGACGGAGCTGGAGTCCGAGGTGCTGCCGCTGCCGCCCCGGTACCGCTTCCGCGATCTGCTGCTGGGGGACCAGTCCTTCCAGAGCGACGACAGGTTCGGGGCGCACCGCGGGGACAGCGGGGTGGAGGGCGCGGGGACACCGACCCGCCGGGAGGGACACACGGACCCCGGACACTGCCCGGGGACGGGGACACATACCTGGGGTGGGGGGACACGCCTGGGACACCCGCGGATCCCCCGCTGGAACACCCGCGCGGCGGGGAGGGGACGCGGATCTCTCCGCGGTGCCGCTCCCGCGGGCGCGGAGCCGGAGCCCGCCCGGCGCGGAGCTCTCCGCGGTGCTGACGGCGGCTCTCGCCGGGGGAGGCTGCGGGGCACGGGGGTGTTCGGAGCCCGCGGGCACTGGGATGTGCTGGCAGGATCCAGCGGCGTGCGGGACCGCTGGGACGTGCGGGCGTGCAGCGGGTGGAGGCCGCGGGCGCCTCGGAGAGCGGGCACCGGGAACATCTGGGCGCTCCACGGCGCTGGATGTGCTGGGAGTTGTGGATGTGCCGGGCCAGCAGACACCGAGCTGTGTGGGCAGCTTGCTGAGTCCTGGAGCCCCATCAGGGGCTGGCAAGCAGGAGAAGGGACCGATGTCCGGGAGAGGTGCGGGATGGTGAGGTGAGGGGCCGGTGGAGCTCCCCGTGACACCATGTGCGGAATTTGGGCTGAGCACATCTGTTTATTTAGGAGGGACAGCTCCTCCAGGCTGTTCTCAGGCGCTGCCTTTGCAGCAGGGAGTGCTGATGGCAGCAGGGTGACTCTGAAGGGCTGCTGGGGTTGTGGTGCCGCCCTCCCTTCCCGGGGCTGACCAGAGGAATGGCCTTTGTGATGACCGAGCTGCTGTTCCTGGCTGGCTGGGGTTTATCCCCAGGCTGAGTGAGCAACAGAGGGAATGCCATGAGTGGCAAGTGAATTCCGTGGGCAGGGCAGTTAAACGAAGAGGAACGAGCACCTTCCCTTCCACTCTGTTAATATCATAAATACCCAGGAGCTGCAGTGCTGATGGGGAGTCAGTAAGATTTGTATCTTTCCCCACCAATCAATTGCGCGATGCAAACAAAGAGAGACATAATTCTTGTTGGAAAAAACCTTTCAATTACTGGTTAGTCCTTGAGTAGCTGCTGTTTGCCTGGAACACCTGCATCAAGGCTTTTGTGCATCTCTCTTAAAAGATAATTTCATTTTTTTTATATGTACAAATGTCACACCAAAAAAAAAAAGTGAATTTGGCTTTGAGACTGTGAATGTGGGTTTTACAAATGTTCTCTATAAGTGTTCCTAACTTTTATTGCTGCATAAAATTGGTCTGGCTCGAAAATGAGTCTGTGATCCTGGAGGTTTTAAAGCCCAGATTTCCTTAACAGACACTTAAACATTAATACAGTTTTATGGCACCAAGTGAGAAATTCGTGCTGCAGAAAATGTCTGGATTTCAGTATGGTTGTGATATGGCTCATTTGGTCAAGTCTGAGGGTTTAATAGTTTTCTTATTTAAGTATTTGAAAGCATCTGAAATATGGAACATGGCAATTGCAGATTGTGTTCTTGCTGTATTTCTCTGGTTATACCCCTTAACCTTCAATTTCATTTGGATTTCAGTCTTCCTGATTCAGCATCTCTTTTTAATTTTAATGTGGAGATACTCTGGGTTATTTAGTTAACTCATTAGCCCTGCTTCTCAAGAATTCATTAGCCTTGTTTCTCCAGATAACTTGGTTTCACTGGTTTTGTGCTGCATTCTTTAGCTGTTTGATTTCCCCTTCATCCGGAAAATACCAATAATTCCATTGTGTTTGGGAATGCAGATTCCTGAGCCCACATTTGCTTTTCACTGGAGTCCACTTGACTTTGCTGGGAGCTGAGATGAGCTCTGGGCTTTGGGAAATGCTGCTGTTAGGCCTGAGAAAGAGTCCAAGTCATTAATAATAGTGGGACCTTGTGGCTGAATCAAGCTTGCTGGAGTAATTATGACTAGCTCATTAGTCTGTTCCAAACCCACTGAATCAGGAGCTGATTTAGGCTGGCGAGGGAAAAAAATGAAAAGCAGAAAGACTTTTTGGCTTTGCTGTGCTTGTGGATGATGAGCAGCTCGGAGTTGTGCTTTGAAGGGCTTTGTTACAGCCCTGACAGGGACGTGCTGAGGAAAATCCCCCCACGTAAACTCTGCGGGGAACCACGAGTGGTAAAATAGAGCTCAGAGATGTAACACTGAAGGAAAACACCCATAACGCTGAATATCTCATTTATTTGTGAAAGGAATGCTTAAAACATTAGTGTCTCAAATATCTGCTTTTGAGAACTACCCTGGAAAGAGAGTGTGCTGCTGGAAGGGAGGAGGTTTCTGGGGTCAGCAAAGACTGAAAGGATGGGAGGCCAAAGGGGAGCCCAGGTTTTGCTGCTTCTGGAGAATTAAAGGTTGCTCTTAGAGATGAATTAGTGCATCCTCATCACAGAGGATGCTGAAGAGACACCACCCTGGGCTGAGGTAAGGGAATGAGGTAATGCTCGAGCTTGAGGAGACGAGAGCTCGTCAGAACAAGTAGATAATTAGAGAGCTGTGGTACAGCAGCAGGAGAGAGTGGGTCCAGATAACCTCCAGAACCGAGGGAACTGATCAGTGAACGTGAGGTGGAAAGGGTAAATTAGGCTGCTCCTAATTTACTTTTGTTTTGAGGATGTGAAAGATGAGCACAGTCCGTCTAACTGAGCAGGGCTTGCTGTTTGGCAGGTAGACTGATTGACAGGAGAGTTAAAATAACACTTCCAACGTTGTCTGGTGGATGCAATAATTTGGCCAGCAAGCAAATAGGAAACGGCTGACTGGGAAGGGAATGTGGGAGGAAAATGGATTTGTGAAACAGAGAGAGAAAAGCCTAATGACAAGCAAATCCAGAGTTGTCAAGTTGAAGTGCTCCTTCCAGGATCATCTTACTCATCTTTGGAACTCACTACCACGAGGCATTGGAAGGCTTCGGGCTTCGCTGTATTTAAATTCTGAGCTCAACATTTCTGCAAGGCAGGTCCTTGTGTTAGAGAAGCAGGATTAGATGCCATTCAGCTCTGAATTTCCAGGGGGTACAAACTGCTCTCAGGGCAAGAATGTGACTGATAGGGGCTGGGAAGTGATTTCTGCTTTGGAGAGGGAAGGTTCTCCTTGGGCACCTTGCAGTCGCCTCCGTTGTCTGGCGTTAGTCCTGCCTGGTTCAGAAGTTTCTCTCCCTTTTGGAAGGTGCTGTCAGTGCCAATAGTGGGAGAAAAATGGATTTGTTCTGCTTGCTTACGGCAGTACTGCATTTCTTATCTCACTGAGGTTTTGTGGCCATGAAAGCACCCGGAGCCTCTGGGATACAACAGCAAAGGCAGAGTTTAAGATGTTGAGCCTGTAACAAAAACAAGGTGAAGAACTGGGGCTGCAAACACTGCTGGGGCCTGGCTGCCTTTTCACATTTCTGGGCATGGGAATCCTCTGTGCCATGGAGCTGTGGGACCCAGGCCAGGGGGTGCTGGGGAAGGGAGAAGGAGCTGAGCACAGCATCCCCTCGGAGCTGGGGCTGGGCGCTGCCAGCGAGGCTCCTGTTCTGAAGTGATGCTGCAACCGCTGATTAAAGGCAGCTGAGAAAGCACATCTGCTGGATGGATAAATATTGTTTCATACCCCAAGCTGTGGCATCCCTTTGATGTTTGCTGTCCTGACTATGGCAGTTTTTGATCTCCTGCATTCTCTTTTCTTGGACAGTGCTGACAGCTGGGTTGGGGCACGTATAAAAAAAAGCCCATAAATAAAATTAAACTGTATCTCAGAAAAGTGTCATTAGGAGCTTATTTGTTGCCTAATTTAAATAGCCTGAACACTTTCCAGAAAATCGTCGTCAGAAGCCACAGTCCTATTTACAGTAGCGAGAAGTAATGGATGTCACTTTGATTAAGTGCATTTTTCTGAGGCTAATTATCAGCAAAAAATCATTTTGATGGATGAGAATGTTTGGAAAAGCTGCTTGTGCAGAAGACTTCAGCAAGTTCCCTATAAAATTTTAACATCTTCTATTTCAAATCAAAGATATTTTGGATGTTGCATAACCAAGAAAAGAGGATTTTGACAACCGGGGCCAATTCTTTTAAGTTTCTGCTTTCAGTTTATTTAGAGTCTGACAACTTCTTTGTCTGTGACCTGACATCTGTTTTTTGTCTCTTTAATTTGTCCCTAAGTGGTGGCTCTAAATCTTAGGTCAGAGTATGCTTGGCATGAGCAAAGTGAAGTGCTGCAATATCAGCCTTGGAGGATCTTATCCCTGCAGTTTTCATGCTAACGTGCCCCAAGTGACTTCCTCATCAAAATGCATCATTACATTAATGGAGCTGGGGACTTTTGTGTTCCCGAGGCAGGTTGCTTGAATATGGCTGTGGCTGAGTCCCCACTTCATTGCCATTTGATTTAATGGGCAATTTTCCTCATTTTATTTGGAAGATGCAGATGCCAATTTGAAAACTCCAATTTGTATCCAGAAGTCAGACACATTTATTTCTGCGCTGGTGAGGTAATGGGCAATATTTTAAGTCAGTGCAAAGTCTGTTCAGGCTGTAGCATCTGTGCCGGTGAAGGTTTGTACCTGGAATTAGGAGATTCAGCTCTGGTGCCTGTGTGCCACAAAACTCCCCTGGGGAAGGCTCTTCATCCCGCAGCAGTCTGATCCCTTGTAAAGCAGGATAAAGGCATTTATTGCTAATATCCATTCCCTCAATAATGGTGTTTAGACCCATCTTCCACCAGCCCTGGGTGCAGAATCTCTCAAAGGACAACTCAGTGATGATGCCTGAACAAACCGAGTGACAAATTTCACTGGTGAAGGTGGCGGGGTCCCAAACAGGAGCCTGGGAGTGCCTGTGTGGCCAGCGGAGCTGAATTGCTTCTCCTCTGCTTTTGCCACCTGGCAAAGCAGAATCAAAGCAGTTATTAATCGGATTAAGCTGTTTCCCTGAGTCAAGGCTTTGTCAGGAAGTTTCTGTGTGGCAGCACGAGGAGCGGTTTGGCCCTGCCAGCCCAGCCCGCGCGCCGCCTCCGCTGCAGCCGTCCCTGTGTGCTCCTGCTCCTGAGCCAGGGAGCGCGGCCAGGCGGGCGCGGCACACGTGCGGCTGTAGCTCTTTCCAGAGCGGATGCCAACAGCTCTGCTGTGCCAGCCAAGGCTGTGCACAAGGCTGAATGCAGTCCCCAGACCCATCTAAGTTGTCGGAGAAGCTGCTGGCCAGGAGCAGCAGGCTGGACACACCGTGCTCCTCCAGAGATGCTCGTTCCTGCTTCTGGATCAAATGGGAACGAGCATCCCAGGCCTCCAGTCATCCCCAGGGCTCTTATGGACCAGTGCTGTAGGTCTGGACCAGCAGAGCTTAGAGCAGGGCAGGGAAAACTCCTGGGGCAGGGTGTTGGTGCTCCTAAATCTGCCCCCTGACACAGAGGAGTAACCGTGAAACCCACACTCCACAGCCCTGCATGGTGTGGGCACCTCCTCTCCAGCAGCTCCTCACCCTGAACAGAGGCAAACCCAACAGATGTTGACCCTGGATTCCTCAGCCCAGCTCCAGATGGGATACACCGGGATGGAGAGCATTGGAAGCCTGAGGCAGCTCTATAAAATTGATTTGGGTTTTCTTCTGTTTGTAGATTTTTTTAATGATAGCATTCTTAATTGAGGTTTGTTTTCCCAGTTGTTCTGAAAGGCTGCGGGGATGATTCCCGGCGCTGTATCTTAATTGCAGTGCTGCTTGGAGTTTTTTTAATTGATGTTTCCTCGCAGCTATTGGTGTGCTCTTGTGTCTTCGTCTTAAGGCAGGTACCCCTGGACATTAGCAGGAGTATTAGGAAAGTTATGAAAGTAATAGAGCAAAGAAGAAATGTGGTTCTCTTGTAATTATAACTATTATTTTATTTTAAAAAATGGCCATTGCCTTTTTTCAGGGATATTGTTTTCACTGTCAGCAGTGGGCCCTTGCTTGCAATAAAAGTAAGTGCACGTAGCAGGCTGGTGGAATGAGCAGAGGTGTCCCTGGAGTGCTGCAGAGTGTACGGCTGTGCCCTGAGGAGAAGGAAGAACAACATTGATTTTCAGTTATTTAGTGCAATTTAATGCTGTGGGCTCAAATTTTCATCCCTCCCTGGGGTGGTTTTTTTCCCCCACTTATTTATTTTCCCTTTGGTTTATTTTCTGTTTACTGGGGGAATGGGCTTGAAAGAGAAAACAGCGTTTCAAGGTATTGAAGATACCTGAGTGAAGGGGAGAGCACGAGCAGGGGGTCTGCAGGTGCTCAGTGAGGTGGGCACATTCCCAGGGGAGCCCCTGGGGGCTGGCACTGACCTTACTCGTGGAGAATTAAACACATGGGCAAAATGAATTGTTTTACTCCCCTCAACCAGCTGTACAGGACACACTGAATGTCATAATTGAAAAATAAAGTGGCAAACAAAGTGCAGAGGAGAGTGAGAAATGCTGGAGCCTTGGCTCTGCCATGGTTAACTGGGGCAAAGCTCCTTCCACGTGTTCTTGGCGTGGGACTGCAGCCTGGTGGGGCACGGCTGGTTGCTCCTGTTGTGGCCCTGGTGCTTCTCTCTGCCTGGGATTCCTTGGAGCTCCTGTGCCACTTCAACCTGCTGGGAAAGGGCAGGGAGCAGCTCCCACATGAGAGCCAGGGGAGAAGCCTGGTTGGATGTCAAACCTCGGCAGAGATCTCCCCGGGTCTCTCAGCACAGGGGTGTATCACGAGTGTGAGTCTGTGTCCACAGACCTGCTGAGGCAGCGCTGATGTTTGCCATCACAGCAAAGCCCTGTGCCTGCAGGATTCCCCAGGAGTGCTGTGCTGCTTTAGGCGAGGCTGGAAGGTCGGGCTGAGACCAAAGCTGTCACCCCTGCTGTAGTGACAGCATGAGAAACAACTTGGCAGCTGTAGCTGTAATTGCAGAGAATGCATTAAATTTTACTGCTGTGTTTTCCCACCGCTTTCTCTCATCGTAGTTGCATCTTTGTTCCCAAGGGAAATAATTTATTGCTGTTCTGAAGGTGGTGCTCATTGCTTCTCGTCTGCACAACCTGTTCAGTGCCTGGCTGTGTGCGGGGAGCGTCAGAGCTCGGGCATCCCCCGCTCGCGGCCTCGGGGGACACAGGGGTTCCACTGCCTCTGTACCCAGCCCTGTCCTGGTGCCAGCCCTGTCCTGGTGCCAGCCCTGCTCAGGTGTGAGCTGCTCTCCCTCGGACCCCTGTGTGGCTGTGGGAAAGGAGATCACCAGCAGAGCCTGAAAAACTTGGTTAGTAAGTGCCCCTCTGTGCATTCTCCTGTGAGGCATCTCAGATACTCATTTTATTGTAGTCTGTGCAGCAGAGCTGTTTAGACAGGCATGGAATTTGAATCCAAACATCTCTAGTTCTGAGAAGTCCCACCAATAGACAGGACCAATCCTTTACTGTCTCCTATTTTAGCATTGCTTGTGGAGAGAGACGTGAACACGTTGCCTGTGACGCCCTGCAGCAAGTGCAGATTTCCCTGCCATGCTGCATTTGCCTCTGCTCCACTGGCACTTGTCTGGATCCATAGCAGAGACGAAGGTGTTCATTAGCAAAAAAAACCCCTCCCCTTGCTCCTGACTGACAGCTCAGAGTGGGTCACACAGGTTCTGTGTGATCCTCTTGCCAGCTGCTCTCAGGTTGCCCACCAAGGGTTGGCAGTGCAGGCTGCTGGATCAGCCTCCCAGTCCCCAAATCTGGAGATTTCTTCTATTATCAGTCCACTAATTTGCTGCATTGCCGCAATTTAAAAAAAAAAAAAAAATCTTTCAGAGGGTTCAGAGTTTAGATTCTGCTGCTACATCACGCTTTCTATAAATTAATAGCATTGAATTTCATCGGCTCTGTGACCTCATTTCTTCCCTTTGTGAAGCTTTTCGTTGCCATTTTAGCAAATTTATGGCTGGCTGTTTTACAGCAGGGAGATGATCAAAGTCCAGCCTGCTGGAGCAGGCAGGTCCCTGTGGTGACAGTCTGTGGGGAGGTGGCAGACTCTGCTCTCTGTTCTGTCCCCACGACCTCATTGGCAGTGTCTTAAGAGCTCCCCTGCATAGCCAGAGGGCTGGAAGGAGGTTTTTCAGGGTTGCAAATCCCCTGGCAGTTTCAGCATTTCCCCTCTAATTATTCTAGGTAATAAATAATTGATAAGAAGAAGTTTGTGGTGATAGAGTTGAAATACAAGGCCTTGGTGAGGCAGAAATGCCGTGGATGTTAGCACATTACCAGCAGATTAAAGGAATGTTTTCCAGCGTTCAATGTTTTCCAAACTTCTCAGACTCAGAAAAGTTGTCCTTTAAAGCAGGAGGCCTGGAGTAGTGGGTGAAGCAAGGCTTTCACACATTTTTAAGAGTTATTTTCTGTTCTAAAACTACATCAGCCATGTGGTGCAGGGGCAGACGTGCTCTGCGAGGGCCATCCGTGGCTTTCTGGAAGAACTCCAGGAGCTTTGAGTTGGCTTTGCCTCTTTGGACTTGCACCGGGGTCACAATTGCTCGGTCTTGCTTCTGTCTTCCTCCAGACAGCCCATCTGGTTCTCTTCTGCTCATCTTCCCTCAGGAGACAGCCTGGAGCTGTTTGCTGACAGTCAAACAGGACATGGAAGTGGTGTTTTGTGAGTGGAAGGTGGGGAGCGAAGTTTGTGGACATTGGGGTTGGGACACCTCCCAGGCCATCCCTCTGTGGTCAGTCCCAACGTGCTGGGTGCCAGCCCTCAGTTTAGGGATGAAAGTTTCTGCAGCCAGATGTATTTTCGGCATGTCAGGGTACCTGTCATGGGTGTTTCCCCCGTGTTTCTCCTGTGATGTTTCCCCCATGGAGTAGGATCCCTCCAGCCATGGAGAGGGCGCATCCTGCTCGCGCTCTCCCCATCCCGACGGTTGTTTTCCCAGCCTGGCTCCCTGCAGCAGTTGTGTGGGTGTGCACAGACGTGTAACGTGATGTACAAGTGGCCGCAGCCGCAGCCTGCGAGGGCTCAGAGCCGGGCCAGGCCGTGGGCGCAGCCGGAGGGAAGGGAGGAAGGACGGAAGGAGGGGTGGTGGGGAAGGATGACAGCACACGCTGCCGGGCGTGGGCGGCTCGTGAAGTCAGCAGGGTAACGTGGAGTGAAACAGCCATGAATGAGCTGGGGGAGGTGACCGGCTGAAGTGTGGTGAGGGGGGACACGGCCGGGTGTCCTTCAGTGGAGCCGAGAGGTTCAATCACATCTTCCCTTTGTGGCGTCGCTGTTTTGATGAACTGAACTCTTGCCTGATGTGAGCTAAGAAACAGTGAGGGTTGGGTTTGTACCCGTACCTGTCTCATGCTGGTGCAGAAATGTCCTGGTTTTGCTCGGTGGAGCTGGGCTCTGGTGAGATGCTGGCTGCCCTGGGGCGCTGTGCCACCGTGTCACTGTGCCACCGTGCCCATGTGTCGCTGTGCCACCGTGCCCTTGTGTGCGTGGCACGCTCTGGTGGGCCGGAGTTGGAGCTCCCTGGCACCGGGGCTGCTGCCAGCTGCAGGGTGAGGAGCAGGGCTAGGACTCTTCCCTCGGGAGCCTTCTGCCACCCAGAGAGGGGTTTGTGTCCCCGGGCAGGGTGTTGGGTGTCGCATGAAGCGATGGAGAGGGGCGCAGGTGTTCCCTGTGCTCAGTGCAGACCTCCTGCTGTCGCTGGGGGTGTCCGTCTCAGACACAAACTGCTCCCTCACCTGTGTGACATCGCTCCCCTGACCCACGTGGGGCTGCCAGGGTCTGTCCCTCTCTCTCTGCCCTGCTGCCGCTGCTTTGCTGAGCAGGATTTCGTGTTGCTGCTGTCGCCAGTTCCTTTGTCACAGATGATTTTTGCTGCTGCTCTGCCGTCTCATTGTGGAGGGGCCCTCTGGAGGCCAGCGCACACATCTCTCCTGTCCGACTCCTCCACAAATCCAGGCAAATTGGCATTTTTTTATTCACTCCAGGACTCTGTTGTCACCTGTCGTTGAGCTTTTGGTTGTGGCTTTATATAAAGCTGGCTGCTGTGGAGTGTTTGTCTCTGGAGTGCTGGATACGCTGTGTGGGGTGTAGGGGAGCGAGGAGTGGGTCTGGCCGTGTCTCCTGTCCGGGCAGCCACCCACGGCCACTCTGCCGAGGCTGGAAACTGGGATTCTCCACCCAGCGAGGGTCCTGAGGAAGGTGCTGCCATCCTCCTCTCTGCGTGTCCCAAACTCTTGGAGATAAACATGGATCTGCAGGTTGTAGTCTCCCTTCCTCGTGTGCTGTTACTCCTCTTCCCGTGCTGGCTGTTCCCTGTCTTGGTTCGCACAGGGCTGCGGCGAGTTCCTCTCTCCGGGATGGGGTTTGTCCCTCTCCTGCACGGCTGGGGATGGACACGGGGGCTGTATGCTCTCAGCCTCTGCTTCGACAGCAGGATTCTTTAAAAAATTTGGCTTTAAGGTGAGGCAAACCCCAGCACACCCTCTGTGACTGACCTATGAGTGGGATCCGTAGGGATTTGTTCGGTTTGGGTGCGGATTTCTTTGCGCGTTGATCCCCGCCCTGCCCCGCGCTCTGCCGGCTGTGGCTCCCACGGGAACTTCCCCGGCTCATTCCCATTCCCGGACCGTCGGGCTGGTGTTTCCCCCATCCCGGAGCGCCGGGGGTCGGGTGGAGCCGTGCGGGAGCGCGGCGGGGAGGCTGCGGCTGTGTTTGGATTAGTGGCTCTGCCGCGCTTCCTGCAGCCCACGCAGCCTCCGGAGCAGCCGAGTGCGGCTCTGCAAATTTAGCAGCTCCCTCCAGGCAGGAGCTCTCGCTTTCTGGGCTGTGGGCAGAGCCATCGAGCTGCTCTGCGTGCCTCCTCCCCGACGTGCCGCGGGTGACTATCAGCAAAGTCATTCCTTTCCTTGAGCTTTGCTGCAACGAGTTTCCGGCTTCAGATGGCTGCAAGCAGATTTGTTTGGGAACTGGGCTTTCCAAATGCCCTGCGTGCTGCTCGCAGCCCTCTGTGAGCCTCGGCCACGGGTCAGTGCCCCTGTGACTGCAGCACCCGCTGCCGGGGTGTCACGGAGCAGCTGGAGCACGAAGCTCGAGGTGGCTCCGTGGCAGGTCTGTGCCACCTCCGTGGTGACAGAAGCTGTCAGGAGAAAGGTCTCCTCTGTCTAGGAGAGAGGAAGATTTCTGTGGAGCAGGTGGTGAAGATGTTTAGCAAATGTCAGCTTGAGACCTTGCCATCCTGTGGGCAGGAGTGACATTCCTGAGGAATGTGTTATCCTGTCAGAAAGCAGCAAAAAATCCCCCAGTGAAACGTTTACGAGCGACGCAGGGCTTTGCCAAAAGTGGGCGTTTTTCCACCACGGAGCCTCGCGGAGCGTGAGCTCCTTGGAGCAGTGGGAATCCTGCTCACATCACTCTTACCAGCAGGACGAGCATCTGGCTGAGCCGCTCTGCCCTAGTCCTGAGTGCCTCAATCACTCCCCAGAGCGATTTAATTTGAGAGTGGCGGTGTATTGGTTTGTAGGTGAGCAAGAAGCAGTTTAAACAGAAAGGGGTCCTGCAGATGGGTGCTAAATACAGCTTTTCAAAGCTAAAACACTGCCTAAAACTCCTTTCAGTCAAACTCTGCCTGTGGTTGCATTGCAGAGACCGGGAGGAACTCGTTTGCCCAGTGTCCAGTATCAATGTGTGAAGTGCGTAATTGCACCTGGGCTGAGAGCTCCATATGGGAGTATTGTTTGAAAATTTTCTAATTTAATAAAATGGGTGGTAATTGGCTCTTAGAAGAGAGTTTAATTGGAATAATTGGCATGGACACCCTTGTGCTAATTTAGTTTGGTGTTTCTAATGCACAGTCACGGTGTTTGCTCAAGGACAGAAATGGGGATTAGGTGCTGCCCGTATTTCTCAGCAAGAAGTTGCAGCCGGGCTCTGGGAAGGTGTTTAGTGGAGGAAGATGTTTAGTCACTGTTCTTGAAGTTGCATTTTGGAGATGGATGTGCTTCATTGCAGTGTGATGCAATTACACCCACGCTGCTGAGAGCGAAGGCCTTCTCTGACACTTCAGTTCCCACTTCAGATCACTTGGGACTGGTCTTTCCGCTCATCCAGAGCAGCTCCAGCTCCTTGGCGCAGGGACATTCCTGTCCTGAGGTGCTCGCACACGCGCGTGCAGGAATGTGCTCACTCGTGAGCCAGCACACAAGGAAAGGGAAGTTCATGTTCTCCACCCAGCCTTTCATCCCTGCTTCCCAGAAGTCCCTCAAGACCCATCAGTTCCAGGTCAGTAAATTAGCACCATGAGGTTTTTCCATGTGGAAAAAGACTTTATGGTCTTGTTCCAGCCTGGAGATGTCTCAAGCTGTCATCTCAGAGCTGTTGTTCAGGGACTGCCATGACCTGGAGGCTCTGCTGCAGGAACTCCTGCACTGTGGGGTCACTGAGAGTGTGAGATGGTGGCACAAAAGCCATTACAGATCCTCAGCCTCTTTCCAGAGCTGTCGTTTAACAATTTTTTTCCTTTTCATCTTCCTCCAAAATGCTTTTAAAGCTCAGTATTGTCACTTTGTTTGGATTCTTCCCACACAGTAACTGCACTTAGAACTGCCCAGTGCTGATGGGTAGATTTATTGCCAGTAGCTATTGTGCAAAAATTTAGAGGAAAAACAATTTCTAGGCAGCTCTTGTTACGGCCTCTAATGGGAAATATTTCCTTCGCGCTAAGAACTCGTAAATGGTTTTAGTGCCGGATGCTGCGCTCTGTGCCTCAGAAATGTTCAGCCTTCCAGGGTTCAGCAGCACAAATGCTTCTGCTTGCAGACATGTGCCGACCTCACCGCGCATGCACGAGGGCTGGATTCCTCCTCAATGGTGTGAGTTAAAAAAAAAAACCCCACAAAAAACTCCGACAAAGAGCAAAGCCTGGATCTCAGAGCCCGGGGAGTGAGTGAGGGGAGTGAGGATCGGGATTTTAGCAGGAGGGAGGAGGCAAAGAAGGGCTGTTCCTCTCTGTAGCAGGGAGTTGTGAGAGACTGAGATGAAAGGCTGTATGAGTCCCGTGCCCCTTTCCAGCGCTGTGTTTGGATGTGCTGGTGGAATCCCCCGCTCCCTTTCAAAGGAGGAGGATTCACAGGAGGCACAGCGAGTGCTGCTGTTCCAGCACGGGTTAGTGAGCACAGGAGAGCGCCAAGATCCACTCTGGGGCCTCATGGCTGCTTTTCCTAGAAACTTTAGAGAGCTGGAACAATTACCCCAGCTTTTAAGGGGTAACTTTTTCCCCCCAAAGCTTTTTTTGCCGTGTTTCTCACAGGCAGATTTTAGGGAGAGAAAGGAGTGCAGCTGAACATGCTGGTGAAGATATTAATCATGATATAATTGAATTTTAATTCTATTGGATGCCTTTAGTGATCAGGGAGTTTCTCACTTAGTTTAATGGACTCTTTTCCAGATGATGAAGCTGCAAGATCTGGCACTTGTTATAAATGTCTGTTTATTAAACCATCTTTCGTCCTAAAAGCCTCTGCCTGGCCAGGATTGATATAAATGGAGAGGATGATGTTTGCAGTTCAGTCTTTAAGGAGACGCAGTGTGAAAAATTGCAGCTTTCTCTTTTTCATTTTTTTGTTTCTTTATGTGAGAGATGAGAACAGGCCAAGGCATTTTTTTGCTGCGCTTTTTACTGTAAATGTACGAGGCAGCCAAGATCTGTGAAACAGCATTTGCTGTCACACCAGCTCCTGGAGTGGGTATTCCCTTTCCAGCAGATGATTTGGTCATGGCAATTGAACCAAAAGCTGATGAGCAGATAACGGCAATGGTGGATAATAATTTAAAATCCTTTTGTGTCTTTAGTTCGCCTTTGGCTCCTGCCTGGGCTCAGCAGGCAGCTCTGCAGGGAATTTCAGGGGTTTTTGTGCAAAACTTCCTGGAGCATCTTCCCTCAGAGGCACAGTTTCACACATCACTTTCCTTCTAATGCCTCGGGGCTGACCCCTGCTTTTGGCTGGATGTGGAAAGGGAGAGACCCTTTTTGTCACATCCACCACAGCACCTGTGCGACTTGGGCACGGCAAGCACCTGGCTGCAGGTGACTCTGGCACGTCACCTGGCTGCAGGGCCTCGTGGCTCACAGCAGAACCCACAGCTACAGCAGGATGCTGATGGGTAAGCAAATCTTTCCTCATTGAGATTAAAATAAGAAACGTTCTTGGAGATCAGTGGTCTGGTACAACCCCCTGTTCCAGTCCTTCCCACACAGCCTGATGAGGCTGTCACAGACTCCACGGAGTTCATGCCTCATTTCTGCAGCACACTGTGAATTCCTCTTTATGGGGACTTGCCATTTTCTCTGTCTTATATAATGTATTACAAAAAGAATGCTGAGAGAAATGAAAAAAATGAATGGGAAATGGTACCTGGCATCACCCAGCCGCCCTGGGGAGGGAAGAAAATATTATTACCATGAGACATAATTGGCAGAGCTGATGGAGAGCCCCAAAGCCAAAATTTCTTCTTTGAATGTCAATCATTTTCTTGGATTTTTTTTTAGAAGTTTTATGGAAGTTTTTAGATGCTAAAATTCTCTGCATTTTTCAGCAGAAACCCTGAGCACCATTTAATAAGTACACCCTGCTCTGCATTACGTTACAATTTCAATACTTTAGAAGCAAAGCTGCTGCAAGAACATCATGCAAAAAAAAAAAAAAAAAAAAAAGGGCTTGGAGTCCTTTAAAACTGCAGAGTGGGAATCACTTTGGCATTTTGAAAGTCCTCCCTGTGAAATTGCTTCCTGGCGAGCTCTGCCAGGCTGCTCAGAGGTGTTTGCAGCAGCGAGGGAGCTGCCGCTGCCTCCGGAACGCCGCGGTGCCGTCTCCATCCGGAGCATCGCCGGCTCCTCGAGGCGCTTCACTGCTGGGCACGAAACCAAACTCCAGAAGGGTTCGTGAGAGGTGCGTGGGGAGCACGAGGCACCCCTCCAGCTCTTGCTGCCTGTCACATCCCCTGGGAGGAGCTGGGGTGAGTGCCGGGGGAGCAGGGTGTCCCCCGGAGCTGGGTGTGATGGAAAGGTGCCACAGGAGCTGTGGCTGCTGCCTGTCCTGCCCTCGGTCACTGAGGATGCCCAGAGCATCCCTGTCCTTTCTCCAGGGCCTGGCTCAGCCCCCTGCAGAAGGGGGACGCCAAGGGGGAAATCCCGGCCTCGAAGGCACCCGCGGGGCTCAGGCCCTCGGAGAGGCTGGAGGGACATTAAGGAATCCTCACGGTGATTCTGCCACACGGCGTGGATTTGCTGCTGCTCCTGGCCCGCAGCTCGGGCACGGAGCCTCTCCTGCCCCGCTCCTCCTGCGGGCATCCTCGGCGGTACCCAGGCGCGTTTCCAAGGTGTTTTCAGATTCGCGGTGGGAAAGCGCTGCACAGATGCTTAAAGCCATCAACATTTACGGTGCAAAGATCACTCCTGCCGGGAGGCAGCGAACAGCAGCTGCTGGCGGGGGAGGGCGGTACTTTGGGCCTGGGGGAGCCCGGAGCTCCCCCAGCTCCTCCCGGCCGGGTTTGGGTGCTGCCCTGGCGCCTCCTCTGCGCATCGCTGCCTCCCCTCGCCGCTGCTCCCGCACCGCTCCGCTCGCTGCGCAGCCCGGGGCTGACTCATGCTCGGGGAGCGCTGCCCAGCCCCGCCGGCACCGCCCGCCAGCTCTGCCCGGGTGAGGACCCGGCGCCGCCCCGTTCAGTCTTGGGAAGCAGAGAGTGACCCCGTTACGTACTCACCTGGAAAAGTGACTCGGCCGTGCCTCATTACTGTGCTCTGCCTGCAGACTTTTCCTGCTTCCCTTGCAGATATATATATTTAGATTCTACCCGAGGGCTTTTAATTTCCTCCCTGGGTTGAGCAGCCGCGACAGGTACACACTTACCTTCCCTTTTTCCTCCGGCCATCTTAACCTGTCATCGGCTTTGTAAAGGAGCAGGAAGAGACTGGGAGTCACTGAAAAGCTCCAGGGTCTCATTGCTCTGCTTGTGAGCCTGTCAAATGCACCCAGGAGTGGGAACCGTGTCGGCGGCATCGTGGCTTTGCAGGAGCTTTGTTCAGCAGCTGCTCGGGCGTGCTCCATTTCTCCTTCTCCCCGCTAAGCAGTCCCAGGTTACCACACTGGGTTTGCAGCTTTCGTGTTGGTCGCTGATGAGCCACACTTAGAGAGGTAAAAATGGCTTTGCAAAGGCTGCGATGACAGTTCTGGGATTCCTGCGCCGCAGTTACATAAGGGCTGCTCCGACTGCCGAGTACCTGGGCAGTCACTCGGGGAAGGGACCTGCCCTCCCTGCTCCCGGCCAGCCAAAAAAAGGGGTTTTGTTTGGGAATCCCCTCCATCCATCTGCAGCGAGCAGGGCACGGCTGTTGGGCACCAGCTGAGCCCCCGGCAGTGGGAGCAGCCTCGTGGCTCTGGGTGGGAGGGAGATTTCAGGGTACTGCTCCTGTTACTGGGCAGTTTCTGAAGTCCTGGCTCCTCTCTTCTGAACACTAACATTTGGAAGTTGTTAACATCTGAAATGTTAATGCAGAGAACACTGGGAAGAGGAGAGAAATCAAAGGCTCTTCTGGTATCAGCCCGTCCCCCTCCGGGCTCACAGCCTGCCTGCAAGCTCTGTATGTGTTTTCTTACTTTACATAATTTTTCCATCTCTCTCCATCAGCCCAGCTCTTCAAAGGCTTCCTTCTGTTTCCAGCTCTCTTGCTGCTGCTAAATATGCTCTCCTCTGTGCTTTCCAAAGTGTTCCTTCTTCCCCAAAACTCCATTGCTGCAGTTTATCGGAGAAGTCTCCCAAACTCTGCTGAGGAGTCGCTGGGCGATGCAGGAGCTGCTGCCTGGTGCTGTTTGGTTGTGCTGCCTGGTTCAGCTGCCGAGGCTAAACAGGGAAGGTGAGGGAGGAAAACACAGCCGGTGAATTTCTGCCTGTGTCATGCAAATCTTCCTGGTGTCTGCTGTGGCCCCACTTGGCCAAAGGTTTCTGCACCGTGTGATGGTGTCAGTGAATGTTGGCGTTCCCCTGCTCCAGGCTCTGTCCTGGTGGGTTTGTTTGGTTTGCCAGGGTGCCAAGAACCCTCCAGAAGGGATGGAGGAGCCCCCCAGGCCCACCGTGGTGGGAGCTGATCCCACAGAGATCCTTGGAGGTCCAAAGGTAGAGGTGGCTGCAGCTGAGACTCCGGAATGGAGACAGGGAACTTGGTACCGTTGTGATTTTGGCAGTAACACTCAGCCCAACTGCTGTCCCAGCCAGATGCTGCGATGACAGAAATCCCTGCAGTTTGTGAACTTTCCCTGAAATGCTTTTAATGACAGTTTAATAATAACACTTAGTGCTCGGTACAGAGCTTCTCACCACTGGAACCGAAACGCTTTAGTGAGAAGGGTAAGG
Source organism: Cnemophilus loriae (assembly GCA_013397755.1). Lineage (NCBI taxonomy): Eukaryota > Metazoa > Chordata > Aves > Passeriformes > Corvidae > Cnemophilus > Cnemophilus loriae. Next base: position 951,837 of record VZTF01003499.1, on the reverse strand, counting down.
ACCATTATCCCCCGTGCTCGCAGGGGGGAAGAGCTGCTTTTATTTGTGAGCCTAATTATAACAAGTGGAGTTAATCAACTTTTCATATGAATGGTGTTGCTTTTTAAAGACAAATGGCAGAAAGGAGTCCTAGAGACAAAGGAGAGCTCGCAGTGGTGTAGATCCATCTGATGGCTTCTCAGGGAACTCGTCAGGGCCTGTGGTGCAAAGGCATTAACCCTGCCAAGGCAGAGTGAGGAGGGAACAGAAACCAGGGAAAGGCAAGGCAGGACAGGGCCCAGTGTGGGTTTACTGGTGCCCTGGGTCCTGCTGAGTGGGGGTTTCTGAGAGCTGCCTCTGCCCCCGCCCCATTTTTGTTGCTCCCTCTGCCCTTTCTCCTCTGCAGCTGCTCAAAGCCCCATTGCTTGGGAATATTCTCTCAGCTCCTGAGCGTCCTCTGGTTCTTAGTGCACTCTGTGTAGTGCCTGGAGAAATTCCACTGAAATGATTACTTTAGTCATTGATTAGTTTCTTAGCTGGAGGACTCAAAGAGGCCATAACCTCTTCCTGTGGAGTCACTGAGTTTTGGGCTTTTCCCCCTCCTCTCTGTCCTGCTCTACACCCCCCTGGTGCATCCTGGCTCTCTCCAGCCTGCAGGGAAAAGGACAGGTTCTTGTGTTGAGCCCAGGGAAGTGGAGGCTTGTTTTGGCTGGGGCCTCTTGGTGTGACAGTAACGGGCGGTGAGTACCCAAGCCCTGTGAAGGGAGAGTCCCTGAGATGCTTTCCGTGTGCTGCGCTGCTGCTCACAGCCCGTTACCGGATGGATTCACCTCCAAGGAAGCTGCAGTCCTGGGAAATCCTCCCATTTTCTTTGGCACTCAGCTGCCGAGGGCCTCTGCTCGCAGGGAGTGGGGAAGGCAGGACCCACCACCCCCGGGGACAGAGGGCACAGGAGCTTCAAGGCAGGACGCGTTTGCGAGTGCTTTGAATTGCAAAGTGCAGCCGGGGCCTCCCCTGGCGCTGACCCGCCTTGGAGCAGCTCTCCGGCAGCAGCAGCCCCACAGGATCCGTGTCTCTCCCACGGGGATCGGCCCTGGGCAGCCCCAGCTCACCTGGATGCACCTCTCTGGGAGTGGCAGGTAGGAGACATCCTCCACCCCAGCTTTCCTCAGCCCCTCAGGAAGGATTTGATCCTAAATGTATTTTAAATTTCATCTTTGACAGAGACCTGCTGGCTCTCCCAGCAGTGCTGAGCTCCTGCTCCCGTGCCAGGGAGGACCTTCCTCTTCAGGCTAATGGAAAGAAAATGGAGAGAAGTTTTTTTTAATTGAGTCGGGATCAATAGATAAAGTATTTCCTAAGCACTTTTATTAATAAATACGTACATCCTTGCTGTCCAGAGAGGGTTCCCAGGCATCTGCTGTATATTCTAATATCTGCAATCTGAATTAATCAATGTATTGGTGTTGGATGTTTGACTGCAAAAGGAACTGAAGCTCTTTGGGTTCAATTCTGCAACTAACTGTAATTCCAGAAGCTGATGGATAGTCAAAAATCCTGTTTTGCTGGGAAAAGGGTTCCTTGAGGCACTCTTGAGCAGGGTGTGCTGTTCAGGGGAGCAGGTGAGGGGCTCCTGGGTGCCTCAGAGGGCTCTGAGGGTGTCCATGCACCACATCTCTGAGTGTGGGAGCAGCACTGGCACTGCACAGGGGTGGAAAGGCCAAGTTCTACACAAAGAAACAGGATGAAGCACCAACATTTTTTATTTTCTTCTTTTTTTTTTTTTTTGGCAAACATATTATTTTCACTGAGACAAATGTCACAGGAAAAAAACATTCTGGTGAGGAAGCAGAAGCTCCTTCTTCTGTGATTTTAACTTCCCATTGGGATAGAGAACGATTAGTAAACAGAGAAAAAAATCAAATCTTTAGATTTCCTCAGAAACGTGGACATTTCCAGGCAGTTCTGCTGCAGAGGGATATTTCAGCTGCTGTTTTTTGTGGCTTGGCTGTGGGATCCTTGGTGGGATGGTGGGGTGGTTTTTGCAGGGCTCTGCCTGAGCCTTGGCAACCTCCAAACATTGGCAGCTTTGGAAAAGCAATTTTGCAGAGTGCCTGGTGACAATGTAGGGCATTCCCTGGCGACTCCGGGGCAGAACTGTGCGTGTGCACTTCGTGAAAAACACTTCAGCAAGAGGCTGTGCCAGGCAGCTTTATGCATTTATCTGAGCATTAGTGGCCCTCTGAAGTTTATTGAGCTGATAATGTCACGCCGTGACATTTGCTGGGGCCTTGAAATACACGAGGTGTTCGTGGCAGTAATAAATTACGTGGGATCTTGTTTTTCCTTGGTGTTATTAAATAAGGGGAGGTCAGGGTTGCTCTGCAAAGGCACAGAAACACAGAGGGGCCGTGCAGGGAAAGGTGATTTTCCTAGAACTGGTTGCCAAGTGAGTCCAGGGGTTCCTGGAGGGATTATAATGAGCATTAATGGCTTTTCAGCTCGGGGTCCCTGGAATTAACACTTTATTTGTATGAACACAGCCCGTCCTCAGAGCAGCAGCTCTGATAACATCTCCTGCGAGGTTCTGACTGCTCGTGAGCACAAGCTCTTCTTCCAAATTGTGTTTTCCCACCCAGGTTACTTTTTATGGGTTTGGAATGATCTTTGCAGAGCTGGTGCCTTTCTAGATTTTTAAATACATTAACCTGGCTTTCCTTAAAGAGGTTTTGCAAACTAACACACTTGGGCTGTATCTCAACAGAGCAGGTTTGTTTGCCAGAAAATGAGAAAAACCCAACCCCTTCCTGTTTCATCAACTACTTCTAATGGACAGGGTGATGCTTTATTATTAATAAGTTGGATACGTGAGTAAAGGGAGTTTTGGCAGTCGGGACTGAAAGCGACCTGGATAAAAGGGAGAATATTTAACAATGCAGTTGCTGTGGATTCAATTAAGAGCAATGAAGAATCTGCTTCTTTCTGAATCTTATTTTCCAAAATATTATTACCCCTGCAACTGCTGCTCAGCAATTCCCAGCCTTGTCTCCAGCCCCCGGCACAGCAGTGGTCTCTGCATAATGTAGATGCTGAAATGAGAAATCAGCACTTTGTAATGGGCTCTCAAACTAAAATTAAACATTGATTTCCTGGCTTGCAGTCAGATGGTTGGCATTCAGCTGGCCCGGAAAGTGGTTCTGGACCGGAGGAATTCTTATTTGGGCTTTGATGTTACCGAGGTTGTGTTTTGTTGGTTTTGCCCTCCTGGATTCCCTCGGGGGAGGTGCTGTACAAACAGGGTGCTGGATGTGGAGCTTGCTGCTGTGTCCCCCGGGCCGAAGCGCGGAGGATGCGTCCCTGCAGGGCTGGCTCAGGTGACACAGCCACGGCTCTTTCTAGGAACAGGCTGTTTCCCAGCCAGAGGGAGTGTTCTGGGTGTACTGGATGTACTGGGCTGCCTTTGCTCTGAGTTCCTGCTTTACTCCTCCTTCCACTGCTCTTTTGGACACGGCAGCGCCCGGTGACGGTCGGGGCTGAGAGGGAAGAGGCTGCTGGGCTCTGGGTCTTTAGGTGAAGTGGGGAACACATTGCAGTGCTGAGAGGGGAATATTTTCCTGACTGAAGCACGGCAGAGGAGCTGCTCTGGCAGCTCAGGGCAGGGCTGAGCGCTCTGAGTCACTCCGAGGGATCAGCCGGGCTCGCAGATGTTCTGCTCGGCATCGCGCGACCTCTTTCCTCCCCCAGCAGGGGAAGGGTTGCTCAGACCCGCAGCCCTGGTTGCAGTTTCTCGTGACCTGGTGGCAGATCACTCTGCTCTCTCTGGCTTTCCTGTCTTGGTTTGTGTTTAAGTGCTCGGCAGAAAAGGCGACTTCACCGAGAGCCTTCCGTGGGCAGGGTCTGAGTCCCTCAAGGGGTTCTTTGATGTGCTTTTCGTCACTTTCTGCATAGCACGAGGATGACAGGAGAGTTTATATTTTCCGTTGAAATTCCCCAGGTCTTTCCCTAATCCCTCTTCTGTTCCTGCTGCTGTGTGAGGGCGTTAGTGCTGAGATGAATAACTTAAGCCTAAGCCCCTTTTCACATCTAATCTCAACCCTAAAATTAATGTTCTTCTGCAGTTAGGAATACAGTAGAATGCAGAATTCACCTAAGAAGAGACACCTGATTGCCCCATCCCAGTGGCTCTGTGGTCCAGGAGGATTTATCAGGGCACCCTCCAATCCAGAGAGCTGACAGATTATAGCTGGTGTTTGAGAACAACACCCTGAAGTAAAGAGATGTGGAGCAATGAGCTGAAGAGTCTGAATCAAACCATGAAGCAGAAAGGAATGACTTGGGTGGAAAATGAATGTATTGAGCTAATGAATCATTTTGAGGCAAAACAAGAAATTAAATGTACGCTGAAAGCTGGCACATTAAGAGAAGGGCTGCGGGTTTTTATCCATTTTGCATTTCAAAATGCTGAAACAAAGTATGTTGGATGGTGAAATCCCATTAAGAAATAATGCTGTGAGCAGGGAAACCAGGATTTGGTTAACAGGAAAAGGGGACTTTGCTTCTCCTCCCAGAGCAGCCGGGGACTGCCTTTGTGCCATGGGGGAAGCGATGGTTGGGTACTGATCTTCGGGGGAAGAGCAGAGGGCAGAGCTCAGCGTGCCTGACAGCTCCTGGCAGGAGAGAGGAAGCAAAGGACTTTTCTTCCCAGAATTTGGCACAGGATGGTGATTCTGGGTGCTCTGACAGCCTGGCAGGGAGATGGAAGGTGTGGTTAGGGCACGGAGTTGTGCCAAAGGGAATTGTCAGCTTTTCATTCTGAAAGGAAAGTACTTTGGATCCCAGAATTCCCATTCCAGAACAGCTCCTGCCCTCCCCTCCCAGCCAGCCTTCTCACAGCTGCAGGTCCCAGGCTCTGGGAACACCCTTCCAACCAATACGTTGACTTTTTGTACAAAAACCTTTAAAGAAGTCCTGTGGTGCAGCCTGATTATTCGCACTGGTTCAGGTCACGATGCGGTGACCATCAGTGAATTTATTCTTTATTTCCATCCTCCAGAGGGGCAGCATCGCCCTGCAGCGGGGCTGGGCTGTGGGGCAGCATTGGTGTGATGGGTTGGCACGACTTGGGGTGGGGTTGGCATTTTGGGGGTGACATGGCAGCAGCTGAGCGCTGTTGTGATGCCGCTGTCCGTGGTTCTGAGCCCTGTGCCCCACCCAGGCTGTGGCACCTTCAAGATGCTTTTTGTGTTGCTGGCTGCCATCAGGCACAAGCAGGAGCAGCTCTGGACCGGTGGCATTCCCAAAATAGGGAAGGATACCCGACCCTTTCCCTTCTTTCCTTTCCAATCCCACCTGTGCACTCAGGTGTTACCTCCAGCTCAGCTCTCCCCTGGCCACGGTGAATTCTCTTTTCTGTTGGACATCCTGAGAAATCGATGCCAAGAGTGTTGAGGGAGCAGCAGCTTTTGCTGTCGCCTGAAGAGGGAAGTGTGAGTCACTCTGGGACAGGTAAGGTGCACCTGCCTGGCCAGGTGAGCAGGAGCTGAGCTGGGCTGGCCACCCTGAGAGAACAGCAGTGAGTTCCTCCCCGCTCGGTGCACAGCGGGTGTGTTTAGGAGGGGACAGAGCTCTGCTGCTTTGTGTCTGAGAGAGCCAAACCTGCTGAGTCTGTTCCCTGGCACGCAGTCTGCACGCTGCTCTGTACACAGAGGAATAAGATAAAATAGCTTCCTCCTTCTCATGTTACCGAAAAACAGTGATGGGGAAAAAAAATAATCCTCCAGCCTCTGCCCTGCCTGTGGTGATAAGAGCAATGCAATCCTTTTTTTGACAGAGTCAGGCAAGGCGATTTCATTATTTAGCAAACAAAGCCCTTCCAGAGATTTCTGCATTGTGGACATTTTCTCGGCCGTTTTGCACCAAATTTTTTGCAGCAGCAAGGCCAGAGAGTTTGCCTTGACTCCCCTCACTACCAAAATAAATGTACAGGGCAGGATTGTTCCACTGAGCAGCCGTGACTGGGGAGAGAGAAGAAGGAAGGAGATGGTACGTGCCGACAGCTCTAAACTGATTGCGGTGAGGATTGCTATGTATGAGAGAGTTCAGGGGGGAAAGAGGAGGAAGTCACAGAGGCAGCCAAGGCTCGCAGGATGGCAAGAGCCAAGCTGAAGAATTCCCCTTCAGAGAGCAATTCCCACGTCAAAACCGTCCCACCAGCGACGACAGAAGATGTCCACGGGGTGAGCCCCTTGTTACCGTCTCGGAGGATGGGATCCATGGGGAGTGATGTCGGACAAAGGTATTGCAGGACTGCAGTGGTGCGTGGGGAGGGCGGGGGGGGGAGGCAGCACCTTTATCTTTTAAATGAGGGGGAAAGGATTAGTGCCTCCACGGGCTGGAGGGGTGGTGGATCAAATCCCTCGGATAGCTACGTTAAAGAGCCACGCCAGCTCCAAAGTTGTGTTATGAAATAGGGAGCTGGAGCAGAAGGAAACCAGTTCCTTTAAATTTTTTATAGGTGCTTCTCGATTTTTTTTTTTTTTAAATATGCCTAGAGCACGTCTGAATGGCAGCCTGAGACCGTGGGGTTGCCACACACCACTGTTAACTTGCACTGCACCTTCCCTGTGCAGTAGAAACCCCAAGCTTATTTACACTGCTAACGCCACGGTACGCACTGTACATAAGCACCATGTTTGCGTGGCAGGAGAGATGCTCGGTCCCCCATCTGAGCAATAATTTATTTGTAACTGCAATAAAAAAAAAAGCTGCCATAGGAAATGCTGCAGCCTTCCTGCAAGCACACAGCTGAGTGTACAGCGAGGAAGGAGCTGTTTTTCAGGAGGATGAGAATGCTTTGCGCTGCACTGGGATTTCAGTGATTCAGAAGGAGCCGGGTCCCCTAGTTACGATGAGGATGCAAATGTCACTAATTCAGTTCTTGTTCTGTTCGTTCCATTTTCTGTTTCATTCTTTTCCGCCATCTACCCAGCCTTCCAGCCCATCCATGCTGCCTCACCTGTGACTGTGTACTGTATGTCTTCTAGGATGTAATTTGGTGCAAATGAGCACGGTAGGAAAGCTCCCGCTCGGGGGGAATTTCACTTGTTTGGCTTTAGACTGGAATGAATTAACGCCTCAGCTTCTGCCTCTTGGCATATCTGGGGGGAGGGTGGCACCGAGCCAGGACCAGCAGCTGTGGTGCCTGCCGGGGAAGCCGGGGAGGGAGGTGTGTGCTGGGGAGCACCGGCGTGGCTGCTGCCGGTGCCGAGCCGTGCCGGGCACATGCTTCAGTCTCCAGGTCTGGGAGGCAGAGTCCTGGCGCACCGGGGGAGCTGCGGGTGCGTGTCCCTGGCGTGCTGTGCCAGCGCTCCAGATGGCACCGGAGCCGGGGCTCTGGTGAGCAAACGCCGGGATCTGGTGGGGCGCTGCCTCTGACTTCACCAGGCAAGGGCTTACACGTGTGAGGGCTGAGAACGGGCATCGTGTGGGTGCAGTGGGGCTAAATCCCTGGAGCTGGTGTGGTCTCAGAACATTTTGACAGTCTGTGTCTGCTCCCAGTGCTCGTCAGGCTGTTTGTGGTCTGGTTTTGTGGCTTGCTTTTGTTGCTGCAAAAAGACACCAAAGCTGGACCTGTCCTGGGGGTACCTGAATCTCTGAGGGCACAACCTGAGCACCACTGTGGGCAAAGCCTTTAGAGCAAGCACAGTTCCCCTCTGTGCTCTTCCAGGTTCTGGTGGTGTCCCCTCAGAACAGGGTCAGTGGTCAAAGCCAGATGTGTAGGGGCCAGAAAAATACAACTGGGACTGTCACAAACTCATCCCACTGCTCAGCAGTGGTTAAACATGCAAGAGGGGCTTCTCCTCTCTGCCACTCAGGGGCTGGGTGGACTCTGGCCCAAGTCCAGGGGGCCAAACCTTCATCCCAGGGCTGATCCACCTTGTCTTTTTTGGGAGTGTGGCATAAAGCACAGGTGCTGCAAGGCACTATTGGATCGGGAGGGCAGCAATTCCAAAAATCGCATCGCTAAGGCGTTTTAGTGGGCCCTTGAGAGAAGGTGCCCCAGGGCTGTATGAAGACCCAGTTCCCTGGGTTTCACTGGAATTTTAAGTGATTTGCTGTGATCTGGTTGTAAGAAACTGCTGCTGTGAGGTAGAGAAGTTGGTGGAACACTTCGACACCCCGGTGGCAGCGGGCAGAGCCCTGCAAGCCGCAGCTTGCGGTGTCTGGATTCCCGACTGCCAGGCTTTCCTCCTTCCCTGGGCGCTGCTTCTCCCAGCAATGAGTTGGCAATTAAGACTGAGATTTCTGCACTTCTCTTCCACTGCTGCAGCAAAGGCAGGAAGAGTGGTTTGGAAGTGATGAACAGTGAGTTTGAGATGCTTCGTCTCTCCCAAAGCCAGACACGAGCAGCGTTACCGAGCTAGCAGCGGCAGCTGTCCCTGGGAGCTGGGAGTGAATTTCCAGGTGATGGTGGAAGGAGATGTGTGTTACAGGGATGCAAATGATTCCTCCTGATGATTGAAGCCGGTGAAATTTATTCTCACCTACTTTATTTACCTTCTTACTCTGTCTCTGAGTCATTGCAGCATCTCAAAGCTTTTAGAGGTTCCCAGTCAAAACAAGAGGAAAGGATTTGAATTCATCTGAGGAGAAACCACTCCACAGCTGGAGACTAAAAAGGGGAATTCGGGGCTGTCCCTGGGCATCCAGACCAGGGATATTTTCCTGTGTCTGGTGACCTGCAGGTGGGATGGGACCAGCCCAGGCTGCCCATGTGGAAGTGTCCTCCACCAAAAAGGCTTGGAGTTATTTCTGTGTGCCAGGGATTGCTGTGAGATGGGGATGGAACTGGGAGCCTTCTGGCTATGCCAGGGAGGGCAGGCTCAGCTGCAGACCGGCTGCCTGGGCACTGAGACTCCCCTGGCACCAGGTGATAGTGGCTGGAACCAGCCAGGAGAGGCTGAGTCTTTTCCCTGCGAGCCAGGTTTTTCCTGAGGCAGGTTTGTCCCTTGTGCTGGGAGGGATTTGAAAGGGAAAGGTGTGAAGGGAAGCAGAGCTCCACAGAGCACTCTGTGTCTGGGAAGGAGCTGCTGGCAGGAGGCAGGACATGTAAACATCTGTTTGGATCCCATTTCATGGACTGGTGATCTCCCCGTAGCACCGGAGACGTGAGTTAAAAAACACAAGCAGAGGTTTTTACAAGATAACCACGTCCTGTTTGTGCAGCTCCGCTGGAAGCAGGGGAAGCTCTGACCACTGCCTGTCCCAGGGCACACTGGGACTCCAGAGGGATTACAAATATTCCCGTTTGGTGTCTGGTTTGGATGCTCTGCCCCAGGCCTTGGCAGGGCCCTGTGTCCCCTCCCTGCCCCGCGGGCCCTCCCTCACCTCCTTCAGTTGTGTTTGTTGAGCTGCCGATAACAGAAATGTGAACTGCTGAGGTTCGGGAGGAAGATTAGCATTGCAGAGAGCCAGGCTTGGAGAGGACCTGGAGGGCTCTGCTCCAAAGCTGGACTGGCTTTAAAGTTGTCCCAGCTGGCTCGGGACCAGTCCTGCTGGGTTCTGAACATCTCACTGGACATTTCTTGGCTTCTTTGGGTACTGGGGGCAGGGTTTGATCGTTCTCAGGGTGAATAATTTTTCCCTCGCTGCATCTTGTACCTGTTCCCTCTTGTCCTTTCGCTGTGTGTCCCAGAGGAGCCTGGCTGCTCCTTTCCTGCCTTGCAGCCCAAGGCAGCATTTGGATCCTTCCCTCCCTTTCTTTCTCCTTCAGGCTGCGCACTCCCACCCCCCGCAGCCTTGCCTCGTCTCTCAGTTTGAGATATTTTTGGCAGGAAAAAATGGGACTTTGCTTCAGGCCTGTTACAGTCAACAAGGTGGCTGGAGTCTCCTCAGTGGGAAAGAGCAGCACTCTGCTAGGCCGAGTTTAATGCAGGGTTCTTGGAGGTAAAGCGCTCCAGAGAGTGAGGAATTCACCCAAATGTGTCTGTAAATAGAACTTCTGACCGATCGATGTTTGTTCCCTCCAGGGGCAGCTTGGTATTAACAAGCAGGTCTTGCTAAATGTGGTTCTTTTGCCTGACACTTGCACACAAACGAACCACAGGGAGGCCCAGTCTGGCCAGTGAAACCACTACAGCCACTCAGTCCTTGCAGGAGCTCTCCGGGTGATGCTCTCCACAGGACACAGTTCCCTGCTGAACAATTGCCGTGCTGCAGAATTGCCTCCTGCTGGGGCAAGAAGTCAATTTATTTATTTTTAACATTTCTTTAACAAAAGCTTTTTCCAGCAAAGACCTTTCAGAGCCCTAGGTCTGTCCTCAGCAAATGCCATATGCTGGTGTGCTGCTTCAGCTCTGGGTGAGGCGGTTTTGTGCAGGAGAAATGCTGTGCCAGGGACATTCCCTGGGTGGGGTTTGCTCACCCCTGCCCTGTGCCAGCCTCAGGTCTTCTGCTGCTGCTCTCCTGGCTGGGGTGAGGGTTTGTGCCTGAAATCCAAGCAGGGCTGAGGCCAGGGGTGTCAGCATTGTCTGTGCCAGACCTGGCCCCTGCACTACTCTGTCTGAGCTGGGGACGTTGGTGTCACTTTGTGAGGGAGGGCAGGACCCAGCATCGCTGTGGGAGCTTTATGGAGAAGACCTGAAGGAGAACCTGGGGTGTCCAGCAGGTTTTGCTTTGGCTTTGATGTGCTTTCGCTCTGCTGGGCTGGGCAGCCCTGGCTGGGATGGGTTTTTGGCAGGGGGTGTCTCTGGATGGAGGGCACTGGGGTTTGCTGCGGGGTGTGGCTGTTTGCTGGCAGCGTGTTGATCTCTGCCCGCGCTGGAGCGTGGCATCTCCCAGCCTTGCCCTGGCAGCACCCAAACCACGGGCGGGTCTCAGCGTTGGCATCCAACCACCCAGCCCTGCCGTGGGTCTGTGCCCGCTGTCCCCGTGGAGGGCTGAGCATCACTTCTCCTGCCAGCCTCGGTTGTGCTTCCCTTGGGCTGTTCTTCTGTCAGGCCAGGGAGGTGGCACTGCTCACGCTTCTGGGCTCGCTTTTTGGGATGCTGAGGGTGTTTTCAGGGTAGGATCACTGCGGGAATCGGGCAGGGAGCTCAGCTGCTGGGCTCGGCTATCAGGGCGATGTGCAAACGCTCTGCTTGATCCTGATGATCAGGGAACGATCCCAGACCCCGCTGGCAGCGCAGGGAGCTGACAGCTGCCATCCTTCACACTGAGCAGAGCCGTTTGCCAACACGGCAGCGATTCCACCCCGGGCTGCAGAGTCGGGGCTCGAGCCCGGCCGCTTCTTTCCCTTGTCCCGGAGCTGCTGGAACTGCCCCGAGCTGCTGGAATGGCCCCCGAGCTCTGCTCATCCTGCCCGCTTTGCAGCCACGGCTCTGCACAGGGACAGCGCTGACATCACCGTGTCCCATCCCGGGCTCAGCCCTGAGTTCCCTCCAGCTTTTGGATATTTTTGTGGCTGCTCTGTGTCTGTGGTCCCCATCCCACAAACCCCAGGCCCACTCTGGCAGAAAGTGTTTGCTCCCTGGGCACGGGGGGAGGCCACCCCCGGGGCTGGGTGCTGGAGGGGCACAGGCTGAGGTTTGGAAGTGCTGAGCTCTCGTCCCACGGCTCCTGGGGAGCTGCCAGCACCGCTGAGAATCTCGGTGCCCTACATAGCTCTGACAGGCAGACACGATCCTCACCTAAGGATGCCACGCTCAGCACCCGCACTTGGGCTTCTGCTCTGTTTATTTTTGGTGCCTCGCTCCCGTCAGGTCCCACCAGGGCACAGGGATTAGCATGTTCCTCCCCCAGGGGAGGCTTTCCTGCTTGCTGTAAGAGTGGCACCCCTCTGAGCGGGCCGTGAGGGTCTGTGGCACATTAGGGTCTCATATCCCAGCTCCAAGCTCGTCCACAGACCTTCCTCCACGAGGATCAGTCACTTGTCAGGACTGCAGGGACTCATTTAGCTCATTAGCAAAGGCAGGGAGCTGTGTGTCAGAGCAGCCTGAGCATCTGGAGGGCCTTTTTGCCTGGGCTTGGCAGTGCCTGCCCTCTCCATCTACCTGAAAGGAGCTTGTAGCCAGGTGGGATTGATCTCTTCTTCCAAGTAACAATCACTAGGACAAAAGGAAATGGCCTCAAGTTGTGCCAGGGGAGATTTAGGTTGGATTTGAGGCAAAATTTCTTTACCAAAAGGGTTGTCCAGCCCCAGCACAGGTGGAGTCCCCATCCCTGGAGGGATTTAAATGATGTGTGGTTGTGGTGTTTGGGGACATGGCTCAGTGGTGGGCTTGGCAGTGCTGGGGGTATGGTTTGATGATCTTAGAGGTCCTTTCCAACCTCAATGAATCTGTGGCTGATTCTGGGAGAGGCACAACTTTCTGGAAGGTAACTCTAGGCCAGGCTGGACGCTGGGCTGGGAACAGCCTGTCCGGCTGCAGCGAGCGCTGCTGCGGCTCTGGCACCGCGCCTGCTTCTTTCCAAACTTTATGTGTTTGGGTTGGGATCTGGGTTTTACGGAGGAATGCCAAGGAAAAGCACTCCTGTGATTAAAGCAGCACCCTGGGGAGGCAGCCGAGCCCACGCTGCCGGTGAGCTGCCTCCTGCCCGTGCGGCTGCTCCGGTGCCGGCGGCGGCAGAGCCTGTCTGTGTGGCACCTCTGCAGCTGCCAGCAGGTGCCTGGAGCAGCTGGTGGCTTTTCCAGGTGCTCACCAGCACAGCTGGCTGAGTTCCTCCACACCAGGGGTGCTGGAGGCTCAAGCCCCTTCCCTGGGGTCATCCCTGCTCCATCCCGCAGCCGGGAAGGGGGGCTGCCCTTCCCTCCCCTCTCGCAAGAGTTTGTGAGCAGACGTGCGCCTCTTCCTCTTGCTTCCCCTTCCTCTTGCTCGTTCCTTCTCCCCCTCTTTACTTTCTTTTTTCATCTCCTCCCATCTGTCCTTCTCACATCAGGCTATTTTGGGCTGAGTTTCTCACTGTCAATATGGTAGGAACCGCGGTGCAGCTCCTGTCCCTGGAGGATGAGCACTGCTCCGGGAAGCCTCCCATGGCACTTAACTTGCTTGGCTCATCTTCACCCCCCTGCCTTGACCCTGTCCTGAGGCATTTCGAGATCAGGGTGAAAAGGCATTAAATCCTTCCCAGAGCCAGAGGAGAAAGTCATCAGATTTAATACCTTTCTGCCCCAGTCTAGAAATGCCTCCGAGCCTTGCAAGTGGTTATTAAAGCAGCCTGAAGCCAAGAGTGGTGTTGGCAGGTCATTACTTATGTCAGTAACTTCCAGAGGCTCCAAGTCAAGGCATGATGTTTTTCTGTTGTTGTTTGGAAATGATGGCTATAAACTGAATAGGAAATGCACCACCAGAAGCGAAATTTTAATGCTCTTCATTTACCAAAAATTCGGGAGACAGCGGTGACAGCACAGAGTTTGCTGGGAGGGAACAGGTCCCTGTGTGAGCTGGGCTGAGCTGCTGCTGTGCTTTGCTGCTCTCTCCCTCTGAGCATCCTCGAGCACTTGAAACGCAGGGACAGCACTTAGCCTCAAATTGTCTGCATGAGGCACATGAGCTAAATGCCACCCAGATCCCGCAGCGCCCTGGCAGAGCTGGAGGGGAGCTGGGGCTTGGGGCTGGCTGCCTTCCCCTCTGGAGAGAAGGGGACTGGTTCTGCTGCCCCAGTTTTTGGGGTGCTGGAGCCCAGGGGTGCTGTCCACATCCCTGCCCAGCTCAGGGGGGAACTGCCTTTGCTGGGAAGTGCTGGAGCCAGAGCTGAGGAGGCAGGATGAGGTGGAAGGTGCTGCTCAGCCGAGGAGCTGCCTCCAGCATGGGTGGGCAGGTGATTGCTCTCTCTTTTACATAAGCAAGGTTTATTATGACTTTGTTCTAATAATAAATGTGCCTTTGTCTCCTCACCTTCTAACAAAACCTTCCCCTTTTGTCAGGGGCTGCAGCTTGAAGGGTGGGGGCAGACCTGTCTCTGAAGCAGCGAAGTTTCTTCCCCCTCTGCTCCTCTCCTTTCTCCCACCCTTCCCTGCTCTGCCCTTCTGTCTGGGAGATGCCAGCCAGGAGCTGGGCATCGTGGTTCATGGCTGGCAGCACCAGGGCACGGGGCCTCAGCTTTCCCTGTCGGGGGTCAGCTGTTCTCCCCCAGCCCCTGGATCCTGGAAGGGAGTGAAGGTTGTTTGGCTGCCTGTGCCATCGTTATTTTCCATGGGAATGAGATGAGCCGAGGTCTGTCTGCACTCATGGAGCCAGATCTGGATGAAATAAAAAGGTCAATTTGGAGCAGATTATCTAAAACACATTAAAAGCCAGTGTAACCTTTCTGACTCCATTAAGTGGCTCTAGCTCTGTATATCGTAAATCACTGTTAAAGCGTTTTTGGGATCTGGAAAACGACTGTTTTCCACATGAGATTTGGAATTATTTTTAGTTTTCTCAGAGAAATGTCTATATTTTCTCAGCAGCTGGACTGTTGGTGAGAATTTGGGTGCCTGGTAGGAAGAAGGAGAGGTTTCAGTGGGATACCTCAAGTTGCCTCTTCCCTCTGTGACCAGCACAACAAAGTTCATTCATTTGGTAGCCAAAAGCACATTTTTGTAACAAGAAAAATGAGTTATTTTATTGCACGTGCTTTAACCACTGCACGGAGTGGCCAAAGCCACCCCTGAGGAGGTTTCTGTCTGTCCATGACTTCGGAATCCCTTTTGTTCGTGGTGCCTCCGTGTGAGTGAGGTGTTTATTCTCCTTGTGAGCCCGTGGCTTTGGGAGAAGGAATCCTGGGAATCTCACTGGCACATCCCAGTTCTCCAGGACCTTCAGGGTCTGCAGGATGCAGATCCGTGTGGTTCTGTGCCTTTGCTGTTTGGCTTTCAGGAGGGTTGCTCTGCAGCTGGAATTAGCTCCCGTTCCTCCAGACCTCCCGGCTGCCAGCTGGCACCAGATTAGGAGAAAACCAAATCATTTGCTGATTCTTTCCCCATAAACATCTCTGTGAGGCTTAAAAGGCCTCTGTTCAAAACCAAACGCCGGCAGAGGGGCCCGAACAGCCCCTGCTGCTAACGTGGGATAATCCAATTTAGCTGGAGGGAGCCTGAGCTGGCAGGCTGCTTCCCGGGGCTCTGCTCTGCAGCTGGAGAAAATCCGGGATATTGGGCAGCAATAAATGCCAGGGCTGCTCCGAGGCACAGCACAGCTGGTGGAGCCACCCCAGGGCTTGCTCCTGCTGGGAGAGTTGGCACGAGAGACCGCTTTGGTGTGAATTGACTTAATGCTCCAGGAGGGTTGCAGGAGAAAGCTGGAAATGAGCAGGGAAGAAGGGGAAGGTGGCAGGAGCTTAGCTCAGAGGAGAAAAGGCTCTGGGGAGACCTTACAGTGACCTCCAGTACCTAACGAGGCTCCAAAAGAGCTGGAGAAGGACTTTGGGCAAGGGTCTGGAGTGACAGGACGAGGGGGAATGGCTTCACACTGACAGAAAGCAAGGTTAGATTAAATACTGGGGAGAAATTCTTCCCTGTGAGGGTGGAGAGGCCCTGGCACAGGGTGCCCAGAGAAGCTGTGGCTGCCCCTGGATCTCTGGGAATGTCCAAGGCCAGGCTGGACGGGGCTTGGAGCAGCCTGGGACAGTGGAAGGAGCAATGAGCTCCTCCCTGCAGCCTCTGCACAGACCAGAGCCCAGGAGTAGAAGCAACATAAATCCTGTCCCAGGGAGGCTGCTCCTCGTAGCTGAGGGATGGATCCGCTTCCTTTGGACTCGCGTTTCTGTTGAAATGTGGATTTATTGCTTTTATTTAGTTTGAACTGTGCTGGAGTGCTGCGGACTCGTAAAGCAAAAGCAAAATGCAAGAAAAATCTTTATGGTCTGCAGCGGCCGCCTTGGCTCTGATGATATTTCTCAGTGTCCCTGGCTCACAGTAAATAAGGAAAGGCACTGCTGGAACAGGGAAGGGCTCAGGCTCAGGCAGGCTCCGTTAGTGATGGGCACCCAGGGCCATCCCGGAGATGTCTTGAGGAGAGCATCGTTTTCCCAAGGGGATTTTTCCCTTTGCAGCTGTCATTGCTGTGTTTGATGGCCCTGTGCTGTCTGTCTGTCTGTCTGTCTGTGGGATGTACAGTACACGAGCACAGGCCCTTTGCCTCCTAGCCACTCTTGTTTTTCTCTGTGTTCTTTCTCCCCTTACCTTGAACCCCTCATCACCCTCATCGTTCCTCTCTGTTATTTGATTTGATTTGGTTTATTTTTTATTCTATTTTCTTCTCCCTTCTCTGCCCATCACTCGTGTCTGTAAAACCAGCCCAGGAGAGACACAATGCTGAGTTCCTGAAAACACCAATCCTTCAAAGTCTAATTTCTCTGCACCAAGCGTGGCACCGATTAGAGGCAGAGCAGAGATGCAGTTTGTGAGACTCATTTAAAAAAAAAAAAAAAAGGCATAAAACAGGCATAAAACCTGTTTTTATCCATGGAGCCGAGTCCTTAAAGGGGCTGTAATTGGCAAAGCCAGCAGAGCATCACTGGGAGCTGAGCGGGGACACGTCCCAGGCGTGGTGTGAGCTCGGCTGAGCACTCGGGTGGCCTCTTGTCCCTCCGGCGCTGGCATTCCCGGTGGGACAGCCCCGGTTTGGAGCCGGGGGCTGTGCGTTCCCTCACCCTCTGTGCTGCTCTCGCTCGTAGGCCTCACGCCGAGGATTTCAGCGTGGATTCCTCCTTCTCACAGTAAGTTCTCCGCGTGCGTTTCCCGGTGCCGCGGGGAGGGACAAGGGACCGTCGCTTGCCCCAGGGGAAAGCCAACCCTGTTCTCCAGAGAGCAAAAACCCCTCGGAATTTGGGGCGTTTGGTGCACATGGTGAGCTGAGTTTTTTGGGCAGTACCCGCTGCCAGGAACAGTTGGCTCTTAATTCGTGCGGATTAAAGTGGATGGTCCGTCCATGGAAGTGTTCCAGGCCAGGCTGGATGGGGCTTGGAACAACCTGGTCTAGTAGAATTGTCTCTGCCCATGGCAGGGGGTTGGAACCAGATGACCTTTGAAGGTCCCTTCCAATTCAAACCAGTCTGTGATTCCATGATTATCCTGCTTTTAACGGAGCCAGTAAGCACAAGATTTGTCCTTTACTGCTCTCAACACCAAGGAATTGTGTGTGCTCCTTTTCACTAAAAAGGGGCAGCAAATCCTGCAACAATTCCCACCATGGGGAGGACTCTCTGCTCCCAGGGATAGACAAGTTTCTTGGGGAAGAAGTGATAGCAGCAAATCGGCGATTATCCATTAACAATGAGCTCCGTGCACAGCCCTAATTAAACAATGCAGATTCGTCAGCACAAGCAATTACAGGAGCAGACTCGTGAGCGTCAGTCTCCAATGTTGCAAAAACAAATAGGCCGAAGGAAACGCAGCGTGTCACCCCATTGCTGCTTCCCTTTGGGGGTTTTTACCTTTAGCAGAAGTACAGTTATTTTATTGAAGAGCAAGTGGTGCCACTGCCCAGCCGTGAGCAGCATCCAAACCCTGGATGGGAGATGCTGACCCACCCCTGAAAGTGTTCCAGGCCAGGTTGGACGAGGCTTGGAGCACCCTGGAGTAGTGGAAGGCATCCCTGTCCATGGCAGGGAGTGGAACAGGATGAACTTTAAGGTCCTTCCAGCCCAAAGCATTCTATTACCTACAGCTTGAACCTCCGAGCGTGTCCCTGTTTCCTCCAGTGCTTGGTTTGGTGCCTGGAAATGAGCTCTGCAACTGCTGAACACAGTTGGAGAGGGATTACAGCTGCCTTCAGGGAATGAGGAATCGATAAAAATCCCATTTCCGTTGCAATGTCCTCCCTCATAAAAAATTATATATATATATATATATAAAGGAACTGAAAGTCAAGCAGGAGATTTCTTTTGCATCCCTTCAGACCCATGAAGCCCTTCCTGCACTCTGTGTCAGCCCTTGTCCCACTGGCACACGAGGGTTTGTGTCAAGAGTTTGGGGCATGGTGCAAGTTAAACAGCCCTGGAGGCCAAACCTACTCTTGGGTAGAGTTTTTCCCGTAGTGGCTGCTCAGAATTTGCTTTTCATACCCCAAAAATAAAACTGCAGCGTTACTGCTGGAGCCAGGATGACATTACCTGCACCCAGCTGAGTTTAATTTGCTGCAGAGTGGTTGGCAATATCAATTCTTTCTTTGGGCGAAAAAATCACACTCCATGATAAAACAGGAGGCGTGTTTTCTGATTGATTCCCATGGTAAATGCATGAAACCTTGAAGAAATGAGTCTTTGTGCTTGGGGGCCAAGATGTGCCACAGCATCCTGGCTCCCTGGGCAGTGTTTATTGATGTGGGACTCGATTCTGCTGATTGAGGTCGGTGATGTGCCTCGGCGTGTGCTGTGCCAGGGAAACTCAGCCCTGGTGCTGCGGGGGCCGGGAGGAGCAGCTGCCTTTCCACGGGGTTGTGACAGTGCCGTGGTGGCTGTGGCAGTGCCATGGTGGCTGTGGCGGTGCCATGGTGGCTGTGGCGGTGCCATGGTGGCTGTGATGGTGGCACAGTGACTCTGACAGTGCCATGGTGGCTGTGACAGTGCCATGGTGGCTGTGACAGTGCCGTGGTGGCTGTGGCGGTGCCATGGTGGCTGTGATGGTGGCACAGTGACTCTGACAGTGCCATGGTGGCTGTGACAGTGCCACGGTGGCAGTGCCACGG
The DNA here is from genome assembly GCA_013397755.1 of Cnemophilus loriae. NCBI lineage: Eukaryota > Metazoa > Chordata > Aves > Passeriformes > Corvidae > Cnemophilus > Cnemophilus loriae. The sequence continues at coordinate 933,190 of VZTF01003499.1, read as the reverse complement.
TGGCTGTGGCAGTGCCTGTCACAGGCTGATGTGGGCCCTGCTGAGCACCTCGGGGCTGGGTGCTGCCGTGACCTGTGGGGATCATCTGGGATTCTGGGATGAGGGGGAGAGCAGCTTCGGTGTCGCACCTACTAAGGGGTGTGGCATGAGAAAATTCACTAAAAATGGGCAGATTTGCCCTGTTTGCAATACTTGGCCTTTTGGACCATACCGACCCTGCCACTGGTGTCCCCAGCGCTCTCCTATACCTCCCTCAGGACCTGTAACCCCCCTGAGAGAGAGACCCACCCCCCCTTCCCTCCGCGGGTCAGCAGCGTTGGCCAGGGGGGCTCTGCCCCCAAAGTAGGGACAGACAGCCCCAGCTCCCCGTCCCTCCCTGCTTGCTGTGTGCTTTCTTGTGTAACAACGCGCCGGAGATTCGCAGGAGGAGCTGCTGCAGCGGGAGAGCTCCGCGGTGTTCGCGGGTGCCCTGGAGAAGCCGAGACATTCCTGGGGAAGCTCCCGGCTGCGGTGCCGGCGAGGGGAGGGTGCCCAGCCGCCTTGGGCTTGTGGCACGGCATCAGTCCTGCCAGGAGGGCTGAATCCAAGCATCCCCCGGCCGATGAGGGACCCGGCGTGGCAGGAGAAGCCCCCGGAGCCGATCCCCCCAGTCCCGGTTCGAAGCCGTTCAGCCCTGCCGAAACCACAGCCCTCCTCCTTTGAGTAATTGTTCAATTACTGCTTATTGAGCGTGGGGGCAGCTCGTTCGCTGTCTCTGCCTTTGGCAGGCGCCCAGGCTGTCTGTGTGCACACAGCTGTACAGCTATTCCCGTTCCCATTCCCAAACCCTGCTCTGGGAGCGGCTCCGAGCGCCGGCGAGCCGGGAGCTCGGCTGGGCAGCGCTGGAGCTGCCCCCGTCCTCTGCTCACCCCGGGGTGGGTGGAGGATGGCAAACGCAGGGCACAGAGCTCACCCCGTGTCATCCCTCTCGCTGTAGCTTCCGTATCCAAACACCCGTTACCGCCACGAAAATGGTGAGGAAAAGGGAAAAACATCCCAAAGGGAATCGGGAGGGCCGGAGCTGCCCGGGTAGTTCATGCAGCTGCCATCAGCAGGTCCCTGAGCCCCAGCCCGGCAGGTTTGGTGGTTTATTTGGGAAGGATGTTGGCTCTGCTCAGATTCCTGCTGCCCACAGGGCCTGGCTGGCACGGCTGCTCCCGGTGCTGAGCGAGGGCCGGAGGCAGCCTGGCCATGGCACGGTGCCCTCGGAGGCAGCCTGGCCATGGCACGGTGCCCTCAGAGCATCCTGCCTTCTGCACAGCCTCCTCTGCTGCTCCTCGGGGTGCTGCGGGAGGAAACGCTGCAGATCCGCACTGCCAGCCCTGCTCCTCGCCTTCCTCTGAGCTGCGTCTGGTACCCACAGCCCATCTCCGGGGAGCCCACCAGGGCCAGCAGCGCATTGCTGTCGTTCCAGACGTGGCTGCAGCCGCGTTTCTGATGGATTTGTTCCGTGTGGGTTTGCATGGAGGGTGCAGAGCTGTTCTCTGAGCTGAGCTGGAGTGGAGGGGTGAAGTGGGGTCTCACCTGAGCTGCCTTGGCAGAGGTGGGTGCTGGCACCCACCAGATTGCAGAGATTTCTGAGGTTTTGTTGCTCGTTGGTTTATTTGTTTGTTTTTTTTTTTAAATTTCTGAGGAGTCTAGTTTGCATCTTGCTACATGATGGGAGAAATTCCTTGAGAAGTTTCCTGGGACAAGAAATTGTCCCGAGTTGGACGGGTCTGGGAGTAACCTGGTCGAGTGGGAGTTGGAATGAGATGGGCTTTAAGGTGCCTTCCAACCCAACCCATTCTGGAATTCTATCAACACCAGCATTTCCCACCCAGCTGAAGTGTGAAGGAAAGGAATGGAGCTGTGGGGAGAGGCTGAGGGTTTTTTCCCTGTCAAAAGCCTTATTTATTTGAAGACATGCTTCTCATGGCATGAAGTGCCTGATATAAAATACAGCAAAACCGCCCTGGGCAGCCAAGTTCTTCTGCAGAAAGGAGCAGGAGGGCTCTGGGCAGGTCCTGCGGCAGGGCTGGCAGCTCCCTCCCTTGGCTGGCTGCTGGATTTTGGGGCCGTCTCAGCTTTCAGGCCGAGCCCAGCGGCTGTCACGGGCTGTGGGGATCGGAGGGAGCTGCCTGTGCCACACTGCCCATGTAAGCGTCCTGTGGATGCAGAATTTGGGGGATGTCTCCATCTCCCCGGAGCTGCCTGCATGGGGGGGCTGCACCTGGGTTCATGTTTTTTGTGTTTTCCTCATTTTTAAGAGAACTGTGCTTGTCCCAGCTCCCTGGGGAAAGCGAAAGTGTGGAGCAGGGGCTGTGCTCCTCGGTGTCTATTTTAATGCCAGTGGGCTGGGATGTGCTCATCCCGGCCTTTCATCCTGCACTTCTCCGAACAAACTATTGTGTCTTTCTTTGGGAACTCATCGTCTTACAACAAATTGCCTCTAATCTTAGATTAATAAAGTACAATAAATAACCGAGGGAAGAAAATGAAGTCGCTCAGGCATTATGAAGTGCATAATAGCAGTAATTACACTTCCAAGCAGAGGGTTTGTAACTAAACTTGTACAGGATTGTTCTTTGCATGGCCCGGGGGGGTTCAGCGGGGGCGAGGGGGGGAGCTGTGTGCTGCCTGTGGAGCTGGTGACCCTTGGAGTGGCCTGGGACGGGCTGGCACCGGGATGCTCGGACAGTGGGGACAGTGGTCCAGGTGGGAAGGAGACACTTTGAACGCCCCGTCCTGGCTGAGCTGCTGCGAAGGCACAGCTGTCACGGTGTGTTTTGGGGTGGTAATAATGCAGTCAGAGCTTGATTTTTATTTCCAGTTGACTTCCTGACAATGAAATTAAGGGGTACATTTTACATGATATCATCTCCTTGCCTCGGCTGGAAATGGAGTAGGAGCTTTGATACTTTGGGACGGTGCTGCTGCCTGGGAAGAGCCATCCCTCGTTCAGCTGTGGGGTGCTGGCTTCACCTGCAGAGTGGGACCCCCACAAAGCTCTGGGGCTCAACCTCGGCAGGTTGTCTGCACAGGAACGTGTTCCTTCCACATCCTTTTATTCCTTTGTCTCTTCATAGTGCTAAACACCCTGTTCCCCCCCGTCACAACATGGCTTTTTGTTGTTTTGTTGCCTTTCCAGTGTTCCTTCTTCCTGCAGCCATCAGGATGGATGAATATGTGGGCTACTTCATCATAAAAAGTTAGATCTAATCATTTAGTCCTTTTATCCATCAGTAATTACCGTCATTGTCTCGAGGTGGGCCACAGCTCTACAGATCAGTGAACCATCTGTCTGGTGACAGAGATTTATTTTGCTGTTTGTTGCTTTGATACGAGACAAATGTCTAGGAGAGGAATCGTGCTCCATGAAGTCTCCGGCTCCTCAAGGCTCTTAATCCTCGGGGACTCTGATGAATGGGGTGCTCAGCGCTGCTGTCGGAGCTGAAAGCCAGTTCCCAGCACTTCCTGGGCATTTTTAATAAGGAGAAGGAGCAATTATCTTGTGTGCAGCGTTGTGAGCAGTTGTGACAGCTGATTTATGCGCTGGCACAGAAAAATGATTTGCCAAGTCTGGCTCTGGAAACGATTAATTTTAACACGTGTAAAGGCTGGGCTTTGAGGCTCCACATTAAAATGCTGTTTGCTCCTCAGGCATCGTGCTGGTGAGCCAGGGCTCGTAAATTCTCCTGCTCTCCCCCTGCAGCGGGGTCTGGGGTTGTCCACTCCTCCTCCCTTCCTGTGGTGACCACGAACCAGAGGTGGTGCAAAGCCCCTCTGGCCACCTCCCTACCCCTTAGGCCGGCTGGGGTGGAGCCCAGGATGAGGGACCCCCGAGCAATGAGGGTCCGGTAAAACCCTTTCCCAATTTGCTGCCCGATCAGCTGGGCGTGAATGCTCAGTAAATATTTATCCCTCCGTGTCAGAGCGAGGAGCAGCTGCTCCCCAGTAAATCAGGATCCGGTGGCAGCGCTTGGCTGGAGCCAGCACCTGCGGGATGGAGTGGGACGGCAACGACTGCCGCCAGGAATTTGCTCACCTGGATCTATGCCTCGGCTGGGGAACACGCCTGATTAACGAGGTCTCGATGACCTCGTCCGAGCAGTTAAAAAAGGAGTCATAACAGGAGCACTTCCTCAGGACTGGTTGAATACAGTGAAAAGGGGAAGTGATTGGTAATTCACGGCACTTAACTCCTTCCTGGGCCGGGCAGTAACGAGCAGACTTTGTCTTGCTCAATCTAAAGCCGAGGCAGGAGGAACCGCTCGCGTTCCACCGGCACTCGGCAGCAGCAGTGCGATTTAGGGTGGTGAATAATGAGTTTGCAGAGGGCTGCGGGCATTTATAAAGTGCCACGAGAGGCGGACGAGCTGAGCTGCGATCGGTTTTGCCCACACGCCCTTCATCCAGGATCCCAGACCCTGCTGACATCCCCGGGCAGGAGCCTCCAGCCTCAGAGAGGTTTTCTCCCAGCCCCACGGCCCTGGGCATCCAGCCGGGATGTGGGGCTGGTAGGGGGCTGCGGGTGGGGTCGGTGGGGAGGCAGGAGAAGGCAAGGAAGGCGTGGATGGGACATTTCCAGATTCACCTGCGGCTTCTCCCTGCCGGATTCTGTGAAGTGCCCTGGCAGGTGACTCTCTGCCCTGGCACCTTGTCCCCATGCCACGAGTCACCACCAGTGGCCCTGGATGCCAAGTGATGTTTGGAGTTGGTTGCCAGCTCCTGGGTTTTTCTGGAATGACCAAATGTGGTATCTTAGCAACAAGGGGACATTTTCTCCTTTTGGAGCGGAATTGTTTTCCAACAGCTTCGATGCTGAGTGTTCCTCCTCCCAGGCAGAGCCAGGGCATGGGCAGACCCAGGAGGTACTGGGGACACTGGGGACACTGTCCCCGCCGGGTCCTGCTCTGCTGCAGCTGGGGGGATTGGAGCAGATGAACCTGGGGGAGGCTGCTCCAAGGCCACTGCTTTTGTGGGAGGTTTTGGAGGTTGTAAAGTGCGTGTGAAAGGAGAAGTTTGTACGTCTGCTGTCAGCTGATGTGTGTGAACGAAAGCCAAGCCCTGGGCCCCCAGCAGAGCTGGCCCCGTGGGTCACATCTGCTGCTTTGGTGGTCGCTGGGGCTCCCGGCTGCTGGTGCTGCTGGTTTGGGACTGCGGGAACAGCCCGAGGCTGGGCCTGGGCTCACTGCGGGGTGTCAGCGGGGTCACCCAGCTGGGATGGGGGCACAGGGTGGCTCCTGGGGGGCTCCTGCTCTGCCCTGCCACCCCACTGAGGGGCCCCTCTGGGCGCTTTCCCCGCAGGGTGCAGGTCGAGTTCTACGTGAATGAAAACACCTTCAAGGAGCGGCTGAAGCTCTTCTTCATCAAAAACCAGCGATCGAGTGAGTGCTCCGCGCACGGAATGTGCGGCTGCCGGGAGAACCGAGCCCTGCCCGAGCCGGCAGAGCCGCGCTCTGTCCTGCGGGATGAGAAGCCATTGCCATCTGCTGGTGGCCGTGTCCCCGCGTGTCCCCAGCCCGGGGCTGCTGTCGTTTCTTGGCCCCTTTTTTCGGGTGTTGGCCAGCTCGGTTTGGGGGATGCTTTGCATGGGGAGGAGGGGATGCCTCCTGCCACCTCCGCTCCCCGGGGACAGCCGCAGCGTGACAAACAGCTGGGACAAGCTGGCTGGGAGCAGGGTGGGTGCCGGGAGCTGCCTGTGGCTCTCAGGGAGCAAATGTCCCATTCATGGTCTGGCTGTGCTGCCCTGAGGCTGTGGGGACAGCCAGGGCAGGCTGTGAGTTACCCACTCCTGCTCCAGCTATCGGGATTAGTCTCCACTTGACTAATGGTGTTTTTATTTTCTTTCTCCGAGATGTCATTAGCTGTCTGGAGGGGGCCTGCTCGTTAATTTATAAATTCACATTTTCTTTTCCTCCCTGCATCCTGTTGTCTTGTTAAAAAGCTGGAGTGCAGCACAACAGGGCGCCCACGGGGAAGTTTTTAATGAAAATGTGATGAATTTCTCACTTGTAATTTGAGTAACAACCCGATGAACTGGCTGGGGAGGCAGAGTGGATAAAGCAGCAGCTTTTCCACACCATCCCTGCTCCTGCAAGCTGGTTGTAAAGTGGTTGGTGCTGGTCTGGTGCTTTCAAATGGATGCCTGCTAATGAGGGGGACACACTCCAGCAGCTCCTCGTTTGTCTCTCACATCTATTGGGGTCAGCAAGGAGCTGACTCATCGTTATTTATTTCTGTGTTGTCCTCCTGTATCTGTGACACTGGGCAGGACACGTGGAGCCCCGGGCAAAGCGTGGGCAGTGCTGCTGTCCTGGGGCTCCTGCAGCTCCCCGGGGATCAGGGAGCTCCTGTGCTGTGGGGCTGTGCTGTGGGTGTGCCCGGGGTGCACAGGGTGCCAGGGTGTTTGGGGTGCTCGGGATGCCCCGAAACGCTGCCCCATCCGTGCTCCCCTCCGCCACAGGCCTGAGGATCCGGCTCTTCAACTTCTCTCTGAAGCTGCTCACGTGCCTCCTGTACATCGTCCGTGTCCTGCTCGACAACCCCGAGGAGGGCATAGGCTGGTGAGTGCCCACAGTGCTCCCAGGCTGCCCAGCCCACCCCAGGCGGGGCTCAGGGTGGATGCAGCGGGTGTGAGGATGGGTTTTCTCCCTCCAGCTGCTTGAATTTTTACTTTAGCAAAACTTCCCGGGCGGGAGGCCTTTGCTCCCTGCTCAAACCCCGTGGAGGGCTGTGGGGGTATCTGCTGGCCCTGCACAGTGCATGGTGGAAAAATTCAGGTCATGTTCATTTCCAAACTCTGTCTGACTCTGTCAGAGGCTCAGCGTGGCCTTCAGACACAGGCGAGAGCTCAATGACTCCAGGGCATCACCATGCAAATATTTTCTGAAGGCTGACACCCTTGAAGACATTTACACTAAATCCCATTTAAGCATTTGAGAGGGAAATACGTTGTGCTGCGTGGATCCTTGAGGTGATGGATGACTCCATACATCAGCTTTGTGCTGGGTTTCAGTATAAGCCCATTTTTAACGTGTCCTCGCTTCATTTAGCTCATGTACAATGTGGGTTTTTTTCCAAGAGCTTGGAGAACTGGAGATTTGATTTTCTCCTTGTAAAGGCTGCAGACCATCAAGTACATCTGAAAGTGCTTTCAGACCTGTGTGAATGAAGCAGGACGTGGATGCTCATCCTTGAAAGGTTTCGCACAGCTGCAGTTCAGGGAATTCCGCTTTCCTGAGGGTGTGTGGCAGCAGCAAGGCTGGCCAGCAGGAACACATCCCTCACAGCAAGGCAGGGAGAGCTTGGCTCGGTGCTGCCTGCCTGCCTGGATGCTGGGGGCCCAGCCAGCCTTGTCCCAAGAAGCTGCAGCTCAGCAATTTTTGCTAACTGTAACCTGGTAATTTCCAGTTCCCAACTCCCTGCAGCCCTGTGTTCTGCACTGAGCCAGGGAGAATCAGCATTCTGCAGCATCTCTGGTAAGGGCTGAAGCACCTGAGGGGTTTTATCCTCCAGTAAGGAGATGTTCAAGGCTGCCTGGGTGAGATTTTTCCTGTGGAAAGCCCTGGCTGTAGGAATCAGGGTGTTTGGATCCATGGGAATGTTGTCCAGTGCTCCCCCAGCGATGAGGGCACCTCGTGAGCCCGGGGAGTCAGTCCCAGCATCCCTGTTCCCCCACTGACTGCTTTTCCCTGCTCTTTCTCTCCCAGCTGGGAATGCGAAAAGCAGAATTACACAGCCTTCAACCAGTCCACGAACATAAACTGGTGAGTGGGGAGCTGCTCCAGCGTTTTGGGTCAGCTCTGCCGGGATGTGGGAACGCAGGGGTGGAGTTGGCTGCTGCTGGCAGCTGCCTGAGGCCATTTCTTGGCTGTGGGGCTGCTCGAGAGATGGGGAGCAGCATCCCAGAACCAAATCCATTGGGAAGTGCCCGTGGCTGCACCCTTGGGAATAGCTTATTCCCAGTGCAGAGGCTGCTTGAGCAAACTGTGCGGGAGGGAACAGCAGCTCCTGCATCACTGGCGGCCCTGGATTTGCATTCAGTGGGGGGTAAAGACACTGACAGCTGGGCCACAGCGTAGACCCGCTCTGGATTTTCTTTGCAGGTCTCACATCTTTTGGGTGGACAGGAAAACCCCGCTGTGGGCCGTGCAGGTGAGCAGCCTTTGATGGGTGTGCAGGAGCCCAGAGGAGCTGGGCTTGGAGCTCTGCCCCACCCAGGGGCTCCCCGGGGCAGGGGGGGCTCGGCGAGCTCTGATCCGCTGCCAACGCCTGGAGAGAGCCCTCGGAGCCTCCCCTGTGTGTCCCTGCAGGTCAGCATCGCTCTCATCAGCTTCCTGGAGACCATGCTGCTCACCTATCTCAGCTACAAGGTGAGAACCCGGGCGGGAGGGCACAGCCGGGCTCTGCCCCTCAGCGGGAATCGATTTCTCCTGCTCGGAGCTGCCTGGAGCCCGCAGCGTCCCGGGAGGATGTTTGTGTCGGGGGTGCCTCAGCCGCCTGTGGATGTTTTCCTTTCTCATTCCCGCCTCGGGCTGCTGGATAAGCGTTGTGCAGAGCAGAGTCTCTTCTTTTTCTGCTTTCTCAGAAATCCAGACCTGTTTAAGGCAGGTTCGCTGTTTTCAGTGTCGGGCTGACACATCCCAAGTTTCCTGAGGCTGAGCTGAGCTCGGTAGGGTGACTCCTGCTTGTGCCCAGCTCTGCTGCCTCGGGAGGGAGTGGCACTGCTCCAAGCCAGACAAGGAGAGGCACAAGCTGACTCCTTTGGACCTAAGCCCCTTAAAGTGGCCAAAAAAAGTGACCTAAACAAATGGCATCTTCTCAGGGACCAGGGGAGGGTTGGCAGCAGAGACTCAGACCCTGCGTCACCCCCAGGTCTGAGTGCCAGCGGTCTGTAGCTGTCACTGTCACTCTCCATCCTTGCATGAAGCGTTGTTGTCCCCCAGTTCTGGGCGGCAGCAGTGACAGACAGAGGGACGCAGTGGCTGTGGAGACGACTGAAGAGTTTGGGAATGTTTCCTGCCCTCTGCCACCACCTCTGCACCTCTGCTGGTTCCTGCACCATATCGCCCCCATCCAGCAGGGTCTGTGGCAGAGCGTGATCGTTTTCATTGTCCTCTGGCAACTTTTTAAGTTTTTTAATTCTTATTTGGTTTTAATCCCTCAGGGGAACATCTGGGAACAGATTTTTCGCATTTCCTTCATCCTGGAGATGATCAACACGGTGCCATTTATCATCACGGTGAGTGTGTCCTGGTGACATCTGAAAGCAGCCCTAAGTGTAGTAAGTGCTGTAGTTTTGGTGATGAAATAAAGAAAAATGGGTGTCTGGCCAAGTGATATTTAAGGCTGGCAGGAAATTTTTCCTTCAATATTTGACAATATAATGACCTTCTCTGGAGTGTTATCCCAAAACCCATTCTCCCTCTCCAGCGGCTCCACTGCAGCCAGGGAAGCAGGGCCATGCTCAGTGGCAGCTTCTGCTCAGCTTGGAGTTGGATCCCTCCACACAGGGAGGATTGGCTGCTTATAGCTGTATTTTTCAAAAGAGCGTGGATTTTTCTGCGAACAACCCTTGCTTTTGCAGATATTCTGGCCTCCCTTGCGGAATTTGTTCATTCCCGTGTTTCTGAACTGCTGGCTGGCCAAGTACGCCCTGGAGAACATGATTGTGAGTGAGCCCTTTTGTCCAGCTCCTCGGGGGTGTGGAGGGCAGCAGGGCTGGGAGGGGACCCTTGGCTGCCCCCGGCTCCGGGGCAGGATTTGGAGCTCGGTGTGTGCAGCCACGCCAGGGAGTGCCAGGCTGGGAGAGCCAGGCTGGGAATGCCACGCTGTGACCAGGAATCCCTCGGTGTCTGAACCACGTTGGCTCCGCTGGCTGCACGTTGGCAGGGGTGGCCAGGGGTGAGGTGTTCCAGCCATTCCCACGTGCCCACTGGAGCCCACGGCAGCAGATCCCAGACCCGCTCATGGGAATGCACATCCCCTCCCAAGGGCTAAATCCAGCCTTGACCTTCACTGGGGAGGGCATTGCTGGGGCCAGCAAGGCAGCAGTTGGTGCTTGAGGAGAGTTTTCCCTCAGGCTCTGTGAGCTGGTGGGAGCCCTCCCCTCTCTCCCCAGAACGACCTGCACCGAGCCATCCAAAGGACGCAGTCGGCGATGTTTAACCAGGTGCTCATCCTGATCTGCACCCTCCTGTGTCTCGTTTTCACGGGGTGAGTGCTGCTCTCCATTTCTCTAAACCCCCTTCCTGATCCCGGGAATCCAGCTGTGCCCACCGTGGGAATCCAGCTGTGCCCGCCTTGGGAATCCAGCTGTGCCCATCCCGGGGTGGCTGGCAGAGCTGGGCTCACACCTTCCCCTGCCTTGCTTTGTCCCCCAGGGCACTGAACACCCTGAGGAGGTTTCTAAATCAGACTAATCATCCTCCCTAATTCTAGGGTTTTACAGGAAGTTTTCAGCAGATATGAGGATGAGGGTGTGAGGAGAGGGAGCTGGGGGATGTGGACACCTGAGTGTCAGAGCAGGGCCGAGGGCAGGGACAGCAGCTTCCCACAGGGACACGTGTGGGATGGCTCGTTCACCGGGGATGGCTCGTTCACCAGGGATGGCTCATTCACCAGAACCCATCATAGTCCCAGGGTCTGCCGAGCTCTTCCTCCCCAACAAGTCACAGCTCCTGCGCTCATTTGTGTAATTGGCCACTGAGGCTCCTGCTAATTAACTGGGCCCTTTGCCCTGTGCATTGCCAGCATCAAGGGTGTTCCTCTGGGCAGGGGGAGCAGGGTTCATCACTGGCTATTTGGCTCTGAATTAGGCTTTGGATCCTCCTCTGGCTCCCTTGGTCTGGGTTTGAGGCACATTATACCATTAAGTTGCTGAATGGAGAGGAAATGAGGCTTTTAGGCTCATGAGTTTTGGCAATAAAGACGAAGCTCTGATGTGGATGACTAATGCTATTTCAGAGCTCAGTGGTGCTCCCAGCCCTGCTGCTGGATGAGTTTGAGGAAGGGAGGGTACAATTTGGGCCCAGGAAGGCTTGGGTGACACTTGTGTTTAGCAGGATGGCTTTGAGCTGCAGGTTTGTGGGGTTCTGCTGCCCTGTGTCCCGGGCAGGGCAGCCCCTGCTGTGATGGGGCCTTTTCCTCCCAGGACCTGCGGCATCCAGCATTTGGAAAGAGCAGGTGAGAAGCTCTCCCTCTTCAAGTCCTTCTATTTCTGCATCGTCACCTTTTCCACCGTGGGCTACGGAGATGTGACACCAAAGATTTGGCCTTCCCAGCTCCTCGTGGTGATCATGATCTGCGTGGCCCTGGTGGTGCTGCCGCTCCAGGTTAGACCCACGCAGCCGAGGGTGGGGAGGGCCGCAGAGCCCGCCCCGGGGCAGCCCTGCCCATGGGGACATCGGCTCCGTGCCCTCTGCAGTTCGAGGAGCTCGTCTACCTGTGGATGGAGCGGCAGAAGTCGGGAGGGAATTACAGCCGGCACCGCGCCCAGACGGAGAAACACGTGGTGCTGTGTGTCAGCTCCCTCAAGATCGATCTCCTCATGGACTTCCTCAACGAGTTCTACGCCCACCCACGCCTGCAGGTGAGGACCAGGCTGTTGTCACATGTTGTCACTTGCTGTCACTCACAGCCTCGCTGGCCTGCAGGACCCCGACCCACGGCGGCCTCTCTCTTGCAGGATTACTACGTGGTGATCCTGTGCCCAACAGAGATGGACATCCAGGTGCGGCGGGTGCTGCAGATCCCCCTGTGGTCACAGCGGGTGATTTACCTCCAGGGCTCCGCGCTCAAGGACCAGGACCTCATGAGAGCCAAGTGAGCAGAGTGACACGCTGCACATCCCCGGCCAGGAATGTCACCCCAGCTGTGTGACGGTGGCTGTCCCCCTGTGCCTTTGCTGGGTCTGGGGGGGGCTGGCAGTGCCCTGGCTGGGATGGGCAGTGCCCAGGGTTGTGGGCCCATGCAATTGATGGGGTCGCTGCTCTCTCTTGGCAGGATGGACAATGGAGAAGCTTGCTTCATTCTCAGCAGCCGAAACGAGGTGGACCGAACAGCGGCGGTGAGCCTGGCCGGGGGTTGGCATGGTCAGGGATGGGGCATTTCTCAGGCACAAGGGGCTGGGGTGATGCTGATGTCACCTCTGCCCAGCACAGGAGGGTGCTGGCAGGGGGCTGAGTGCCATGGAGGCAACCCCAGGGATGGCACATGCAGCAGCACACTGGTGGCTGAGCCCCTGTGGGCTCACCTTCCTTCTGCTGTCCTGGTTTCCTATCAGTGCTGGGTTTTAGGGAGCAGCAGGGACAGGAGGAGCCCTTGCGGTACTGCCAGGGTGGCCAGGTGCTTTGCAGTTCATTCCACGTGTAGAAGCCTTGGGCAAAATAAACCATCAACCAAGTAGCTCTTGTTGCTCTTGTCCCTGTCCAGGACCACCAGACCATCCTGAGGGCCTGGGCTGTCAAAGACTTTGCTCCAAACTGTCCTCTCTACGTTCAGATCTTAAAGCCAGAAAACAAATTTCATGTCAAGTTTGCTGGTGAGTCGGAGCAGCTGCACAGCAGCTCTCGGTGCGCTGAGAGCCCTCCTGGACTGGCAGGAGGAGGAAACACCCGGTGCCCAGCACCACCTCAAAATGACCACATTCCCGGGCACTGCCAGCCAGGGAACCCCTCTGTCCCCCTCTCCTCTGTGACAGTCCCCTCTGCCTTTCAGATCACGTTGTCTGTGAAGAGGAGTGCAAATACGCCATGCTGGCACTGAACTGCGTCTGCCCCGCCACCTCCACCCTCATCACGCTGCTGGTGCACACCTCCCGTGGCCAGTGAGTGCTGTCCCTGCGTGTCCCTGCCTGTCCCTGCCCTCTCCTTCCCCTGCCTGAGCCTGGAGGGACAGCAGAACTGAGGCCTCTGAGCCCAGGGGGAGAGAGTGGGGGTCTGGGGTGGGTCTGGGGTGGGTCTGGGGAGCACAGTGGGATCTGGGGCCCCCATCCAGGTCAAGAGCAAAAGCCCATATTGTAAAGGGACCACATCAGTGCAGCTGGGCTGGGCAATGCCAGCTTTCCAGAGACTGGGAATAAAAATATCTTTGTATTGGCATGGTCCTGCTGGCAGGAAGGTGAATTCACAGCACAAGCAGCCCCAGATCCTGCAGGGTTTTTTGGTGGTTGTATGATCCAGCACGGCTGGAAGGAGCTCTGCCAGCACAGGAGAGCAGTGATGTGTGCCCTGCACTCCTCGGCCAGTCAGAAATGTCTGAATTTTGGGTAAAGTGCCATCAAAACAGTTACGAAACATCCTTGCCAGATGCCTCTCGCCCCATGCTCAGAGCTGTTTGCCAACACGGGCTCTGAACCCTCCTTCTGCACTCTGCAGGAGCCCTCATTAAATAAAAAGGCACTTAAAACCCAAAATGAAAACGAGCTCATCCTGGGCAAGCTCCGACAGCTCATGGCGATGTGTCGCTTGTCATCTCACCCCTGTCGGGCTCCAGGGCAGCTCCAGAGATTATTGGTGCTCTGCCCTGGGATCTGGCTGGAGTTCTGGGATCTGTGCCAGCCCCGGGGGTCCCATCCCAGCCCCGGGGGTCCCATCCCAGCCCGGGTGGATCCATCCCCTCGCTGCTGCTGTCGTTGCAGGGAGGGCCAGGAGTCCCCGGAGCAGTGGCAGCGGATGTACGGGCGCTGCTCGGGCAATGAGGTCTATCACATCCGCATGGGGGACAGCAAATTCTTCATGGAGTACGAGGGGAAGAGCTTCACCTACGCCGCCTTCCACGCGCACAAGAAGTGAGGGCAGGGGGGCAGTGGGCAGGGGGTGCCTGCCAGTCTGCGTGCCTGGGGGGCACGGCTGGGGCTGGCGGGCGCTGCGAGGTCCTTTGGCCGGGGACAATGCCCCGGAGGGGTTTTTCTCCAGCTGGGAATGCCCAGCCCGTGCTCCCGGCGCAGGTACGGGGTCTGCCTGATCGGCATCCGGAGGGAGGAGAACAAGAGCATCCTGCTGAACCCCGGCCCGCGGCACATCATGGCAGCGTCGGACACCTGCTTCTACATCAACATCACCAAGGAGGAGAACTCTGCCTTCATCTTCAAGCAGGAGGAGAAGCAGAAGAAGAAGGGCTTTGCGGGCAGAGGCAGCTACGACGGCCCCTCCCGCCTGCCCGTGCACAGCATCATCGCCAGCATGGGTGAGTTGGGGGCTCGAGGGGCTGCACACACCACTCCATCACCTTCCCCAGGCTTGGTTTTGTTTCTTCCCCCACATTTGGTTTTATTTTGAGTTTTGCGTGCTCCTTGCCGTGCCAAAGCCACTGAAAACCCTTTTCCATCCTCTCTCCCTTTTTCATCCTCTGGTCATGTCACCAGTAAAATACACGTTTCCTTGCACCCTGGGTGCTCTCAGCAAGCTCAAATATCATTATTAAACCTCATGATGTCCATTATCATTAAGGGTATTTGCATAAATGCCCCAAGCCTGGATATAGCCCTCAATTATTTCCAAGGCTGGAAGAAGAAATGCCACAGGCCACGTCCTAAATCACGTTTATGATTCCCAAGGCGAGGAAGAGCGCAGCTTTCTCTGCAGCAAGCCGTGCATTTGTGCAAGTGAAAAATACCATGAGTCATTACTTCCCTCTTGTATCTGGGGAGAACAAGTTTTGGAGGAGCTGAGCCACACGAGCACATTATATTTCAGGCAAATAATTTATGTGTTTGTGCTCCTGAGCAGCAATTTGCATAGATTATCCCCCAGCAAGCCGCAGAGCTCTTTGCTGAGCAGTGTTTGTCATAGCTCTCGTCACACGGCTCCTACTCAGAGGGACCTTTGGCAAAAGTGATGAGAGGGACAGAAATGACGTGAGTGCCAGCAGGGCAGTGGCGTTTGGTGAGGCCAATGCCTGGGCTCTGCTGCTTGGGACACTCCATCAATGCGTTTGATTTTTGGAAGCTGCTGGAGGACAGGATGAGGAAGTCTTTCTTGTCCCCTTTTGGATAGTAGGAAAAATTCCTTCACGGGAAAGGTTGTGAAGCATTGGCACAGCTGCCCAGGGCAGTGGTGGAGTCACTGTCCCTGGAGGGATTTAAATGATGTGTAGATGTGGCATTTGGGGACATGATTTAGTGGCATTTGGTTGGCAGTGATGGGGGAGCGGTCGTACTCAGTGATCTTAGAGGACTTTTCCAGCCTTAAAGATTCTGTGATTGTAAGATCTGGAGCTGATCGGGAGGGATGTGGGAGGTGGATGAGGGTGCTGCTGCCCACCTGCCTCTCCCTGGGGCAAAGGGGTGTCCCTAGGAAGGGCAGTGCCAGGGCAGATGTGGTTCCTAACCTGGGTGGTGTCTCCCAGAGCCTGCGAGGAGCTGCGGGCAGGGGTTGGGCTGCGAGGTTGTCGTGTCAGAGATACATCAGCACGATAAAAACTCCTGCAGAGCCAGGTTTTGCAGTTCAGGGAGCAGCAGGTGGGTGAGTGACCCAGCTGCCCATGGAGCTGTGAGGCAAATGCAGAGAGGGACAGACCCCAGGGACAGCTGAGCCCTGGGGAGATGCTGCACACAGCAGTGCCCAGGCGGAGGTGGCTGGTGGCGGCTTTACCTGCACTCGCCACGCCACGAATGCTGGAGCATCAGCTGGGCTGTCTCGTCCCCGTGCAGGGCTCGAGGAGAGGATGCTTTGCTGCCTCTCCCCCGCTTAGAGCGTGTTTGCTGTGCTCCCTCCCCGCCGTGTCCAGGTACAGTGGCCATGGACCTGCAGAACACCGAGTGCCGCCCTGCCAACAGCAGCAAGCTGGCGCTGCCGGCCGAGAACGGCTCCGGCACGCGCCGGCCCAGCATCGCCCCCGTCCTCGAGCTGGCCGACACCTCGTCCCTGCTGCCCTGCGACCTGCTCAGCGACCAGTCCGAGGACGAGATGACTCAGTCGGACGAGGAGGGGTCAGCGGTTGTGGAGTGAGTCGCTCTCCATTGATAGAGACCTTCCTTGTCTGGTTCATTCCAGCTGGATCCAGTTTCATCCAGATCCCTCTGGTTCATTGTGGATTCATCCAGTTTGTGGATCTGGGACCACGGCACACGACAGCACTCAGTGGTGCCCGGGGGATGCTCGGGCTCAGCCCCTCTTGGCTTTTCCATGAGCACTCTGTCCCTGCATCTTTACAATCTCATGGCCCTTTGCAAAGCAAAAAATACTCCTAAATAAGCATATTCAGGGAAATTCCCAGCTGCTGCAGGACAGTATTGCAGGGCATTTGCCAGTGTTGCTGTTGAATGTTTTCCCATTTATTGGATAAATGGCAAGCTCTCCCCGTGTCCTCACACAGATTTCTCTCTGCTGCAGGTACGTGAAAGGCTACCCCCCAAACTCACCCTACATCGGGAGCTCCCCGACCCTGTGCCACCTTCTGCCTGAGAAAGCCCCGTTCTGCTGCCTGAGGCTGGACAAGGTGTGAAGGGGCTGTGGGGGCTGCCTGGGGCTGGACCCCCCCGGGCGTGCGCACTGAATCCCTGCGCTGTCCCACGCACAGGGCTGCAAGCACAACAGCTTTGAGGACGCCAAAGCCTACGGCTTCAAGAACAAACTGATCATCGTTTCTGCGGAGACGGCCGGGAACGGGCTCTACAACTTCATCGTCCCGCTGCGGGCGTACTACCGCTCCCGCAAGGAGCTCAACCCCATCGTGCTGCTGCTGGACAACAAGCAAGTACTTTTCCACGGACGTTCTCCCTCGCACAGAACCCTCCCTGCGTTTCCATGGGCATCTCGTGCTGCGGGGTGGGAGTGTGAGGGAGCAGCGGTGCCACCGTTGGGTACCTTGGCTGGTTGGCCCTGGGGTTTGTGTCTGGCTTTGCTGCACGGACGTGCTGAACCATCTCGCTCTCTGTGGCTCTCCCCCCAGGCCTGAGCACCACTTTCTGGAGGCCATCTGCTGTTTCCCCATGGTTTACTACATGGAGGGCACCATTGACAAGTAGGTGTTTCCACGTGTGGCTGTCGTGCCTGAATTGTTGCATTTACCCCAGCCCAGATTTTTGGGCCACCCCATGAGAAGCCCCAGGGTTGGTACAGTAGAGCTGAGCCCACCTCGGGCTTCTTGGGTTGTCAAGCCCTCCCTGGGAGATGGGAGCAGGTGAAGAGCAGGTCGGGAGCAGCCTGGGCGCGCCGTGGAACCCCTGTGCTGCTTCCCTGTGTCGTTTCCAAGGGCTGACCCTGCGCTCTTCTCTTTGGGAACTGCCCAGCCTGGACAGTTTGCTGCAGTGTGGCATCATCTACGCCGACAACTTGGTGGTGGTGGACAAGGAGAGCACCATGAGCGCCGAGGAGGACTACATGGCAGATGCCAAGACTATTGTCAATGTCCAGACCATGTTCAGGTGAGGGATGAGCACTACCCCAGTCACAGCCACTGACCACTGCTGGGGACAAGACTGGGAAGGGTGCCAGTGCATGGGGTGGTGGCTGCAGGTGGTGAGACACATCTGGTGTTGGGTTTGCTCTAGAAAACAGCGTCTAAAAAACCATCTCAACCAGCTATTTCTGACCTCAGACAGGACAGGGGTGACTGTGGTCTTCCTCAGACTTTAAATCCTCTGAGGCAGCTTCAGGACAACAGGTCTCTTTCCATTGCAGGCTCTTCCCCAGCCTCAGCATTATCACGGAGCTGACCCACCCCTCCAACATGAGGTTCATGCAGTTCAGAGCAAAGGACAGTTACTCTCTTGCCCTTTCCAAGCTAGAAAAGGTAAGAGGAGGTAGTTTCTTGCACGGAGGCCTGGGAAGTCAACCCAAATGGCAGTGATGGCATTTAAGTCCTGTGCTCTTCCCGTGTCCAGAAAACCCAATCACGTCTCACACATTTCCATGGAGAAGAAGATCCTCTTTCCCCTCAGTGCAAGGATGCTGCCCTGATTCCCTCCTGCCACACCCACCAGAAACATTACACCTGTGCCCTCCTATTGTCACGAGCCCTCTACGTTTCTGTGCAATCTGAGCTCAAACTTCCCCTTCCTCTTGCAGAGAGAGCGAGAGAACGGCTCCAACCTGGCCTTCATGTTCCGGCTGCCCTTCGCGGCCGGGAGGGTCTTCAGCATCAGCATGCTGGACACGCTGCTCTACCAGGTGAGACGATCCCCTGCAGCTGTGGCCTCTCCTCTGCATCCCCCAGGGAATATCTGAGCAAACCCTTCCCTGGTTTCCTGCCCAAATGTCTCCCCCAGTCGTTCGTGAAGGATTACATGATCACCATCACTCGGCTGCTGCTGGGCCTCGACACCACGCCGGGCTCCGGGTACCTCTGTGCGGTACGTGCCAAGTCCCCTTGGGGTGAAACAATCAGGCCAAGCTGTCCTGGATCTGGTGGGGATCTGTCAGCCTGTGCACAGGGGTGGGGGTTCCCCTCTTCTGGAGAACTGAGGGGAAGCAGCATTGCCAGGCCATTTTCCCCCTCCCTTTTGGGGAGTCTCAGTGCTACCAAAAGCCCGAGTGCTGCCAAGGACCAAAGTCCCTGTTCTGAGGCCTGAGGTCAGAAACCGTTCCTGGTCTTCTTGTGGAGTCCAGCTCGCTTTTGGGATTGTCGTGGATGAGCTGGGGTGAAGCTCAGGAGCAGCCCGAGGTGCACATGGGGGTTCATGCTTGTCCTGTGCTGCTCAGATGAAGATCACTGAGGATGACCTGTGGATCCGGACGTATGGCCGCCTCTTCCAGAAGCTCTGCTCCTCCAGTGCCGAGATCCCCATTGGGATTTACAGGACGGAGTCGCACATGTTCGCAACCTCCGAGGTAGGGGCACGGCGGTGGCATGCGCCGGGAAGGGGCTGCTGGTGGTCCCAGCCGAGGTGGGATCCAGGAGGGTGTCGGTCCCTGGGGCACCTCAGACCTGGCTGCAGCAGCAGTGAGGAGGGGACAACAAGGGGAGGGGAATTTGTCTTTACTTCATTAGTGTGGCTGCATTTGGTGGTGGTGTCCTGGTTCCCCAGCTGGATACGCTGGGTCAGGGTCGGTGCCCGTCTCTCTGGGCAGTGCTGGATGTTCCTGGCATGGCTCTGTCACCCCGGGGATCGGGGAGGGGCACAGCAGGGCTGCCCCTTTGCTGGGCTGACTCTTGGTTTTCCCTTCCTTCTCCCCTGCTGCAGCCCCACGACATCAGAGCGCAGGTGAGTGCCGCTCGCGTCCGGCCGCGCGCGCTCGGGCGCTGCCGGGCACTGCCCCGGGGACGGCGCTGCCCCCCCTGGCCCCCCTGCCCTGTGGCCGATCCCTGGGCTGGCTCTGGCCACCGAGAGCCATGGCGTGCTTTGTGCCAGCGCTGCCTGTCCCCATGGAAGGGAGATATTGGCTGAGCCTCAGCACTCCGGGAAAAGTCCTCAGTGCCCTGATGAAATTAACTGGGATAAGGAGCAAGGGGGCGAGCCAGCATCACTCTTAAATACCTTCAGTTTTCAACTTCTTAAGGAAGCAGCTACAGAGAGCTGAAAGTTGATGTTTAATTAAATGGAACCCAGCTCCTCGAGATGCTTTAAAAGGCTTTATTAATAAATTCCTGCTCCCCGGTGGGGATTGCTGGGTCAGAGACGTGGCAGCACAGCTGCTGTAAGAGGAATGAGAGGGAGGTGAGGGCACGGCTGTTCCTTGGGCAGATATCCCAGAGGTGATCCTGTGTGAGGTGTCAGGTGCCCATGAGACCCCCTCAGCAATGCTTATCCAAGGGAAGCTGTGGCTGCCTCGTCCCTGAAAGTTCAAGGCCAGGTTGGATGGGACTTTGAGCGACCTGGTCTGGTGGAAATTGTCCCTGCCCATGGCAAGGAGTGGAGCGAGATGAGCTTTACACTCCTTCCGATCCAAACCGCTCTGGGATTCTGTGAAATCTGCCGGCCAGGTGGTTCTTGCAGTGCAGAGATGAAGTGCTGGGAGAGCCCGCTTGGGTCAGAGGAAGGACCCCACCCCGTGGGAGAGATCCCACCCTGCCAGACACAGGCCAAACCCTTCTTGGCCACCCCCCATCCCGCGTGACCTGCTGGGCTTCCAGTCACAGATCTCAATCAATGTTGAGGACTGCGAGGACACGAAGGACGTCAAGGAGCACTGGGGCATCAAGACGAGCCACCACCGCAACTCGTGTTCCAGCGACCAGTCGGAGCACCCGCTGCTGCGGCGCAAGAGCATGCAGTGGGCACGGCGCCTCAGCAGGAAGGGCAACAAGCACTCCAGCAAGACGGCCGAGTGGATCAGCCAGCAGCGCCTCAGCCTGTACCGGCGCTCCGAGCGGCAGGAGCTGTCCGAGCTCGTCAAAAACCGTATGAAGCACCTGGGCTTGCCCACCACCGGGTACGGTAAGTGCCGTTCGGCCGAGCTGCTCCGCGGTGGTGCCTCCCGCTCGCGGGCTCCTCAGGTAACCCCCGGCCGAGCCTAACCCCGCGCCAAGCCCGACCCCGAGCCAGCCTAACCCCATGCCGAGCCTAACCCCATGCCGAGCTTAGCGCCGCGCCGAGCCTGTCCCCGCGGGCGCTGCTCCGAGCGGCGCCTCATTCCCCGGCTTGCTTGTGCTTGTGCAGACCCGCGGCTCCCAGGCTGGGGTCCCGCCACGCAGACCCCCCCTCCCCTGCCACCCCCGGCCGGCTGCAGGCAGCCCCCCCATCTCTGGGCTCTGGGATGGCTCCAGGCAGGAGTTGGCAGTGGCAGAGTAACTCCGGCCCTTGCGCCCGCAGCAGGACCCTGTGTCCCCACACAGCCTCGGGGCACGAGGCCCCATTTGCCCCCCGCTTTCCGGCCGTGCAGAGATGGTGGTTCAGGACAACCCGACCCCAGGTCATCACAACCCACGTGCCCAAGAGCCCCCGTAGTTTGGCAGGGAGACGCCAAACCCCGTCAGCTGGCTCAGCCCCCTTTTGTTATAGACTTTAATCCGTCATAAACTCTTCCGTGGAAAACCTTTCGGTAGCTGCAGGGCTGAGTTGCTTCATTGCGTGTGACACCGGTGTGTGGCTGTGACAGCCACGGCGCTCAGGGTCCCTCTGTGCAGCCGCATCTCTCGTGAAGCTTCTGGGCTGCCCGTCGGTGCTGGCATCTGTGTCCCCCTGGACAGCTCCCACCCCTTGGTTATGACAAAGTCTGTAGCCCACAGCTCCCTTTGGTTGGTTGGTTTGGTTTTTGGTTTTTTTTCCTTTCTTTCTTTGAAGCCATCCTGTGCTGCTGCTTGTTTGCTCCATCCTCCAAGAGTGTCTGTCCACCCCGTGCCGGCCCCTGCTTGCACTCAGGCTGGCAGCGAGCTCCAGCTGGGATGGGAGCTGATTTGGGGGGTGGGATTCCTCCTTTCCCATCTTGGCTTTAGGCACGGGAAAGAGGAGGAGAAAATGTCAAGAAGTGCAGTGCAGGAGGGGTTTGGAGTGGGGGCCCAGGGGGTGGAGGTGGGCACTGCCAGCATCCCCAGGGAGAGAGGCAGGAGAGCCGGCTGGTGGTGGGGTGGAGCAAGGACAGGGACTGCCAGGCAAGGGTTTGCAGTGGTGTATCCCCCCTCTTCTTTCTTCCCTTCATTCCCAGTCTCAGAATTTTCTGTTGTAGTTCCAGGGGGGCTGTCTGGCCTCTGTGAGGCTTCCAAGCTTGGGGCATAGCTTGGGGTCAGAGCAGGGCTGGCATCCTTGTCCTGGCCCAGCTGGCAAATTTTGGTTGGAGCAAACTGGGGGAGCTCTGGCAAGAGAGGGGACAGTGGGGGGTGCAGGACAGGGACACTGGGCACAGTATGGGGACCAGCAGCTCCTTGGGCGTCCAGCGGTGCTGGGACTGTGTGTTGTCACCGTGTGTCACCATCAGTGTCTGGACACCCATGGAAAAACGTTGCTCTGCCTTCTGCCCCTTTCCTTTTTCTTTTGCTCACGTTATCGCTGCAGCGCAGGAGCTCGTCTCTGATATTTGCCGAACCATGGCTTGCTGACCTCTCTCTCTCTCTCTGTTTATGTCTGTGCCTTTCCCTGTATGTTCTGTAGAGGATGTAGCAAATTTAACAGCCAGTGATGTGATGAATCGGGTAAACCTGGGATATTTGCAAGGTAATTCCCTTTCCCTGGGAGTCCCGCGTGACTCATGGCGTGCAGCGTACAACAAGATCATGCCAGCTAAGCCCAAACCTCACCCTTGCCAGTTTTCACCTTAGATCCCCGAGCTTTCAGCACTAATTCGTTGGGTGGCGTTGGAAAAGCAATCCCTGTCCTGCAGTGGTGGTGCAAACGCAGGGCTCTGCCTGATCAGGGAGATAGAAACCTCAGGGACCCTTTTTTAGCTGAATTCCTACAGGGAAATCACAGCCCCTGGCTTTCATTAACAAAACCCTCCCTCCTCCATGGCTCTGCAAGGTGGCTTTGGGCTGTACAGCCAGTGGCAGCTTGAGGAGGGGACATGGAGGGGGACAAGTGCACCAGAGCTGCCTGTGCATGTCGCGATGAGATGCTGCAGCTGCTGCGGGGTCAGCCACAGTCCAGGGCAAGGCAGCGCTTTAAAAATCCCTTTGCACCAAACTAAATCCTTGGTTTGCCTTCCTGGACCCCTCTCCAGCATTAGCAGACCCCATTTTCTGACTGAGGGGAGCTGGGCTCAGCACGAGGCAGCGACAGCAGCCACAGGGGCCGCTGGTGCTGCAGCCACCCTGAGCACCTTGCGGGGCTCTGTGGGACCTGCCAGGTTTTCACCTTTGCACCAGGGTGAAACGCACCCTGGAAAGGCCCCTTTTTACTGCAGAAGCCCCAAGATTAGCAACAGCCCATCCCAGCTTTGTTTTTGGCTTCCCTAGCCCAGGCTTAAGGTGAAACGTTGGCATTTTCCTACAAAGCGTGTCCTTCATCAGACAGGCGGCCCCAGCGGGGCTCATGGAAGCCCCAGGCCGGCAGAGTATATTGCCTGGGGCGGCGGGGTGCAGCGATATACTCGGTGTGCTCGGCAGGGCCTGGCTTGGCCGCACGGGGTCAGGAAAAGGCGCTTCCATGGGGCAGGGAAACCTGCCCAGAGCCAGAGCCCTCCCCCGCCTCCCCGTCATGTCAAACCCGTGTCTCCGTCGGGTCCCAGGGTCTGTGTGCCACCCTCACCCCAGCGTTGCCACCTCCCCATCCCTGTCTCCCTGTAAGGCTGGGCACTGGGATGGCCAAAGCTCTCCATGGTGGCTCCAGGACGGGACACCCTGGCACAGGCTGCGGGTCCCAGGCAGCCTCCCCCCGAGGCTGGTCCCAGGTCCCCCCGGCTGCAGCACCTTCTGTGGTCTCAGAGGTGCCGGGGATGCGTCCGAGCAGCAAAGCCAAGGTGTGATGTCTCCCTGCAAGCACCGCTGGGCGCGGTACGGGCACAGCCCAGCCCCGGGGATGCCTTCGGGCTCGTCTGGGTGTGCCCTGGCAAAGGCAGCTCCGGAGGAAAACTGCGTCCCTGTGCTGGGTGGCTGCGGTGGCTGGGGCTGCATCTCAGGGCTGGAGAAAAGCAGTTTCACCGCCGTGCCAGGGCGATCTGGCACCCATTGGCACTGCTGTGGCAGGAGACTCTGGCTGTGCCCACCACGGGGCAGGGCAGCCTCTGGCTGGGGGATCCCCCACACCGGGCAGGGGGACAGCAGGGCCGGGGTGGTGGGAGCAGCAGGACAGGCTCAGGGAGCAGCCCCCAGCCTGGAGTTAATGCCCATCCCGGTGGCCGGGTCCTGGTCCTGCTGCCCCCAAAGCAGCTCCATTTGCTCCATTTGTTCCATTTGCTGAGCTCATCCAACCCCCGGCGTGCACCTCAGAGGGGCCTTTCCAAAAGCCTGGAGAGGTGTCCCAGTGGCAAGCCTTGCAGCGAGCTGGTGTTCCGCTGTGCTCCTCACGCTGCCCTGGCGTCTGTCTGTCCGTCCCCTCTCCACCCTGTCCATCCACACCCCATCACCCCGTCTGGAAATGGTGTCACCTGTCGCAGCTTCCACCCTTCCCCGGCCGCCCGCAGCCTCGCACCCCCATCCATTTCACCATGATCTTGTTCTTGGCTATTTCGGGAAGCGCAGGGGCCCCCCCGGCATCGAGGCCCCCCCATGGGTGCCACTTTTGGTGGCCCTGAGCCCCCCCTGGGAGGTCACTGTGGTTCAGAGCCATCCCCAAAATGGCATTGATGGCTCTGAAACTCCACGGAGGCGATTTCCCCTGGGCAGGGGAAAGAAGCGATCCTTGGACGAATCCTGTGCCTGGATGATGCTAAATTGAGTAATTGGAGGGGAGCGGTGGGCAGAGCGTTGGGGCGGTCCCGGGGGGGTTCAGCTGCCCTGACCCAGTGGTTGGACTTGTGCTGTACCTGACACAGCAGGACTAACCTGTTCCCTCTTTTGCACTGAACCAAGGTAAGACATCTCACTTTGTTTTTGGGGGGAGCGGGGACTCTGAAGAGTTACCTCTGCCAGTCCCCTGGGCCGTGCTGTGGTGGGGGAGAGCCTGGGGAGGTGAGGAGGGAGGTGGCAGTGACGTTCTTGGTGCTCTCCTGGTGGCAATGCCATTGACCACGGCTGCTCCTGCTTCAGGGACCCATTTGCCCGTGGGAGCGAGGGCCAGGATGGGATCTGTCACCTTGCCTGGTGGGGTGTCTGTGGGGGTGTCCCTCCCTCACCAGCGCTCTCCCTCCTCTTGCAGATGAGATGAACGACCACCAGAACACCCTGTCCTACGTCCTCATCAACCCCCCCCCGGNCCAGTGCCATGAGCTGCCCCCATCCCATTGCTTCCCACGATTTCTCATGAATACCCACGGGTTTTGCCTCTTTCCCAGGCCATTCCCCCTCCCTGTGTGCCTGAGCAGTGCCCAAACCACCCCCTCTTAGCTCCCATGGGCAGCGTGGAGTTTTCCTTTGGCTTTGACCACTGAGCAGCTGAGGAATAACCCCTGATTATTTATTATATTATTTTATGGCATTTATATGAACATCTCTTTTTATTTAACACCTCTTATTCAAACAACTACCCTGCTCTGCGAGCAGCACAGCTCCGTGGGGCGTCCCTGTGTGTCCCGGCCTCACTTCCAGGGGGAACCGGGGGGTTCCAGCAGCGTAACCAGGCTGTGTCCCGCAGGTACCTGATCCGCTCCGACCCGCTGGCCCACGTGGCCAACGACGGCCACAGCCGCAAGAGCAGCTGCAGCAACAAGCTGGGCTCCGGCAACCCCGAAACGCGCGACGAGACCCAGCTGTGAGCAGCCCCCGTGCCCCGTCCCTGCCGGGCCGAGGGCTCCGCGGCGGGCGGGGAAGGACAGGACGGCCCAGCCCGAGCGGAAGGCGGCAGCTGCCCGCGGTGCCCCGGAGAAAGGCGATGCCCAGGCTGGCTCTGCGCCGCGGGAGGGGTGCCCGGAGCCCCGGGAGGGGCAGCACGGCCGGACACACCCACGGCCGGTGCGCCCCGCGGATTTTAACTTTTTATACCGATACCGCAACTAGTGAGAAAGTCTTCGCTGGTGCTGGTGGGACGTGGCCGAGCCCAGACGCCGAGGAGCCTGGGGGAGCAGGACTGTGTTTGATATCGCCCCGGGTGGTGCAGGTTGGTTGCATTTACGGGGCTGGTAAGGAGAGTAAAACTGCACCGAAACCCTGCTCCTCTTCCTCCTCCTCCTTCACCAGGTGTCCCCCAGGGTAGCCGAACTTCTGCTCTTTCACCCAACTCACGTTCTTCGCGCTCTGCTGGGTTTCTGTTCCGGGTGGCCACGCTGGGCGCTGGGGAAGGACGCTGGTGGCCGTGGGACGGACGGGATGGATGGGACAGGGTGCTGCCCCCAGCGCCTCGGGGCACCTCACAAACCAAAACACGCCAAGCCCAGGGGCCCAAAGCCGGGCCAGCCCTGTGGCAGTGCCTCTGAGCCCCCGGGCTGGAGTCCCCTTTGCTGCTGCTGGAGCTGAGCCGCCTGGGGGATTCGGGGATCCTCGTCCTGGGGGCGGCTGGGCTGGGCTGGCCAGGGTCACAAACAAGATCTGGTGGTTTGATGTCTCCACTCGGCCCTTTCCCCTCCAGCCAGGGGCAGTTTGGGGTCCAACCCCCTGTCTGTCCTGGCCATGGCCTGCTGTCCTTCCCCTCCCCGCGGCCACGGGTCGGTCACACCGTGAAGGCAGCGGGTTCTGCCTGTCCCCCTGTCCACCACGGCCCCCTGGCAGCTCCAGCCACCCCTGCTCCACTCTGTATCCCCTGTCCCCGTGGCTTCCCCTGCAGCAGAGGTGCATGAACGTCCCCCAAGCCCCACAGGGACCTGGCGCTACCACAAACACCAGATGTGTTTTCCGTCTATTTTTGCACATTCTACATCATCGATGTGGAAAGGGTTTGTTTGACTGCCAAGTGAATAACTGAGTCATTAACTTCATATACTTTTGTGTACATATCTTACAGTTCCAATGTGATTTTTTTTTTTTTTTTAGCAAGGAGCTTGTAAAGCACAACATGGCCATGAAATCCCATCAGCTTCCCGCACTCGCTGCCAGCTGAATGGTTTATTGCCATTAACATTCACAGTTTGCTCCTCGTGACAGCCCCAATCAATGTTTACAAAGAAAACAAAAAAGAAAACAAACCAAAACCTGTTTAAAATGAGTTTTAAACAGCTGGGGAGAGGCCCCAGCCGATGGGGATGTGCTGCCCATCCCGCCTGTGGCCTTGAGGGAGAATCGGGGATGCCCAGGGTAGGACTTGTGCCAAGGCTGGTATCACCTTGAGCGGGTGTTGAGAGAGACCTACTGTGCCTGGATGAGGTTTGGGGTCCATCTTTAATTATTTTTATTGTTGTTTTTTCCTGAAATGCCAGGCAGGAGACCCTGAGTGGTGGCACACCCCAGGCTCGGAGAGGTACCACAGGTACAAGCAATGAGTGCACCCCTCCCGCCCCACTGAGCTGAGGGCACAAACAGAGCTGTCTTTAAAGGGGTTTTGGGGTTGTTTTGATGGAATTTTAATGCTCTATTTTGTATCTGTCTGGTTAAGGCAGGCACATGTTTTATTTATTTCTGTTTGTATCTTCACACGCCAAATCTTTCATTTCAAATGGCGAAGAGAAGTTGCGGGTTAAAAAATGGGTGTGGTTGAGGTACAAAAGGACACGTGGGCTCTGTGTCACCTCGAAGCCTCAGGATGCTCAGATCATGGAGTGTTAATGTATTTAAGTGTCTACATTTATTATGGATCATTTTCCAAACCCCACTTCCCTTTCAAGGGAGAGTGGAACAAGGCAGTGTTACAGGTTAGAAAAAACTCCAAACCAGCAAACAAACAAAAACCCAAACCCCAAATAAAACAAAAGGTGTGGATATTTGCATCTATTTACTGAGAACTTACAATTTTTATTCTTTTTTGTTTGTTTGGCTGTGAGCTGTGTGTGAGAGCGCAGGGAAGCGAGCGCAGCTCCTCAGCTCAACCCTCCCGTGGCAAGAAAATTAAATTTCTTTAAAAAAACCTTAATTTACTTCAAATTTCACCCCCCAGCCCCGAGCAGCCGGGTCAGCCATGTGGCCAGACCCAGGGTCTGTGTTCCAGAGGCTCCACTGGCCGTGGTGTTGGGTCCCTCCTTCCTCGGCGGGCACACACAGCTCCTTCCTGCCCCTTAACCCGAGGAGAAAATGATGCCAAGAGGAAACCACATGCCAAAAGGACTGAAGCCTCGGTGTGGTGTGTGATCCTATCAAAATGCCCTCGATATTCCTGGATTTTGACGATGCTTCTGTTTGTCCAGTGTACAAAATCCCTGTATGTGAAGCGGCAGCTCCGTGTACAAACCCCCGGCGTTCCTTCTCTGCTGTAAATTTGCAGCCGCCCTTCCCACGGGCTGGGGAAAACCCTGTAAATACTCACCTGTGGGCAATGCAAGTCTGAGAACCTACGGTTCGTTTTTCTAGTTCCTTAGCCTCAGTTCCAACACTAATGTAAAAACAAAAGCAGTTTATTTTTCTAATGGTCCTGGGAACGTTGGTGCAGCGACAAAGAGTCGTTCCTGCCGCTAAAAGGGGAGAGGGGCACAAGGAGCTTCCATGGGAAGAGGAGAATGGCTATTGCTTCCAACCATGGAAAAATCCCATTTTTCTGGAGGAAACAGTTGTGTTCCAATGCAGAGACCTGGCAGGCCCTGGGGGAGGCAGAAACGAGGACAGCTGGGGTGTTTTGGGGTTTTCCAGCAGCGGCTCCGGCGCATGTTCCGTGTCCACGACCGGTTTGATACGCTCAATACGGACTAAATCCATGTATCCTGCATTAAACTCAACTACTCCAACCAATGTTATGAGTATATTTATTTCCTGTTATCCCCCTTTTTATTTAACCTCTATAGAACAGGATGTTTTTATTCCAAGCTCAGCTCCTGCATGGATTTTTATCAGCAACAGCAACTCCCGTCTTTCCTCTCGGAGACCGAATTCCAGGAGCTGCTCTGCTGGGATGCAGCCAGCCAAGGGGAGAGGGTTTTGTACAATTCTTGTGAAGATGCTTCACATTTCTGTAAAGATAAATGAAAATAAAAGAGCTGCATGCAGCAACAGGAGACACTGCTGTCTGATTTTTCTTTTTTTTTTCTGGGAGTCTGTTTTAAAATCCAGGGAAAGATGTGGTTTAAGCTGAGGCTCAAGGCAGCTCTTCCCAACTTTATTTTTTAACTTTATTTTCAAACCCTTTGTGCCTGAATGCACAAAGGGCCTGGTGTGGTACAGCAGCTTTTAAAGATAATTTAATTAATTTATTTAATCCTAATTTCTGTGATTTAATAAATGCATTAAATTTTGTGGGTATTTAAGGGTTGTTTTTTTTAACTGATGTTTAGCCAGGATTCAGTGCACGTTCTACCTCCCAACTCTTCAAAAGTTGTCACTGGCTCCACAGTTTCTAAGATTTTTAGGAAAAATCCCAATATTTCTAGAGCATGCTATGCTCATACGCAGAGATTTTGACTTGGAAATCAAATGCAGGTAAGCAGAGATTGTTTTTATTAAGCATTTAAGCAAATACTGTAAAATTCTATTTATTTAAAATCACATAGAAGGACACGAACAATATCCCTTAGACAGGGAAGATAATTCTGGGATGAACACACACTTGAGGAAGCTGGAAGTAAAAGGAGAGCAGGAAGCCAAGACCCTGCTAAATTACTTCTTATTTATTGGCTTTAAGCCAGACAAACCTGGTTTTGATGGATTTTTGAGACAAATCCTCCTGATTTTCCAGGATATCTGAATTGCAGTGATGACACCCAAAATAAGGTAATTTCAACATCGCCAAGAGCAGCTCTCACTGGGTGAAAACCCTTCCAAGGCTGCAGAACAGGACTCAAAGCTCTGCACAGGGGGATTTCAGCACTTCCCAGCAGTGGATTGGGCACCTTTTCCTCTTGTTCCACCTTCCACAGCAGCAGATGCAGAAAAGAGGAGGAAATAACACTGCAAAAGGAACAAAAATTCATTTAAGTCTTTGCCCCAGTTGAGCAAAATCAGCTTCTAACAGTACAAATTCCTTGCAGCAGAGAGAAGAACCTAGAGCACTAAAATACACCTTAAAAATAATGGGGTTGGTGTGGCTGGGAAACAAAGAGGAAACCAAATCCGGGAAGGATTTTTGATTCTGCTGTAAATTCAGGTTTTATGGTTATTCCCTGGAAGACAGAGTCAGAAGAAAGAGGTTTTCCTTTGCTAAGATTTCCAGGTAATGCCACAGTGATTTGGGGAGGTTTATGGGCTTCAAACCACTCTTTCAAGGGCCTCATTTGAATTTTAACAAATGCTGGATATTGAATATTTCATCATCCCTGCTGCACACACTTCCCCAGAGGTTTCTTTTCCCCCCACTACAATAAATGTGTTATTTCTGAACAAGTTCAGAGGGGTGGATCAGAAAACTATGACAGGATTCAGCACCAAGATAAAAGTAAATTTATATTTAGCACAGACAAGCAAATGAGATCCACCCTGTGATTTTCACAACAGGAATGTGCCCATGCTCAGCACAGGCTGGGGAAGGAAGGGGCATAAAATTCCAGCTCTGGAATGGCATTTTCCTTAAAAATTTGGTTTATTTTTTCCAAGAAGAGCTGAACTTACCACTTGGAGCAGAAGAGTAAAAATGCACTTTTCCATAGGCCCACTGGAAGCTGGAAATCTTCAAACCCTCCAAAACCAAACCAAGCCTTAACAAACCTGCAACAGAAAGCTCAGGGAAATATTTCCTTTTTAGAATAACAAAATTTTAAAAAGCTATAATTATTTTTTACTTACTACATATTAAGAGAAGTCCAATGTCTGAGTGGTGACCTGGAATTAACTGTAAAATTTTCAATGCAATGTGGAAAATGCACTTAATTATAGTGGACCACATGAATAGTCCGATTTTGAACTGGCCTGGAGAATTTTATTATATAAAGTTTCACTTATCTGAAGCACCCAGAGAACCCCACCCCCCAAAATACTCCCCAGATTTCTTCAGTCCTCCATAGGAACAGCAGGAAAAATGGGACCAAACCTCTCCAAAATCTTCTTTCTGGAGTGATGTCCTTGGAGAATCCCGGCACAGCCTCATCCCAAGGATGTTTGGCACGTCCTGACCCCCAAACCCACCCCCCTGAGCCACCTGCCTCTCCCTCAACTGCTGAAAGTTAATTACATTTAACCCCCTAATTAACTGCAAGCCACTTAATTGGATAAGCACAGCATGGAAAAGAGCTCAGTACACATCCACAAGGACTGCTCCATTCCAGGGCTGGGAGGAGCAGCGACCAAACTCCCAGGACAGCGAGCTCAGAGTGAACGGGAGACACCTCATTTGTTGTTATATTCTATAAATTNTTCTATATTTTTATTTATTTTATAAATTTTATAAATTAAATTAAATTTATAAATTAATTGTTGTTATATTTTATAAATTAAAATATAAATTAAATTTATAAATTAAACAAAATAGAAAGTGAGGGGGTTGGGGATGCTCTGACACTGCTCCAATCATCAGTTCTGGGGATTGGTGGGGGGAAAAGCAAAAGGAATGGAAAATCCGAATCCTGAGAACTCATTCTTGCCACTTTTACTTCAAACTTCAGCCCCAAGCCCCTGGATTTAGGAAGAGAAACTCCAGAGATTTCTACTCTCAACTCCCCCGTGCAGTGGGGACAAAAATCAGCTTTATTTTCTTGGCACACTCAGCCCTTGCCGTGTAGGTGAAGGCTTCCAAAATAAGTTCCTATTTTCCAAACTCAGATTCTTTTGGCCTGAACTCTTCCCCCCCGCCTGAGAGCAGGATGAAAATGAGACAAAAAGACACCAAGTACAGATGCAAACAGCACATGGAACACACAGACTGATGAAAAGGGTTTGACAGAAAGAAATTGCACTCAAAAGCACTTTAAAGATGTCCATTCTTGGATTTGTTAGTAAGAAACAGAGAGGGGTCACAGACAGAGCTCCCACTTTCTCCTCCTCCCAGGAAGCAGAACCAGAACCCCTGGGAGCAGCTGGAAGGGTTTTTATCCAGTTCTGCTCAGAGGGAACAACCCTGGCTCCAGCTTATCCTGGGGAAAACCAACCCAAACAAGCAGCTTAAGCTGCAGGTTGCCAAATTAATTCCATTTACCTGCAGGGATCCCAGCCCCCGGGCCTGAGGGAACAGGTGATTCCCACACGTTTCCCTGGTTTCAGGTATTTCCTCTGTGCTCTGGAAGGACAAAACCCCATTTTGTAAGCAGGGATTTTCAGAAGTGACACCAGCACAGTTATCAGGGTCCAGATCACCTTACTGGTGCCCCACATCAGGATTTTCTGTCCTTGGGAGCAAAGGGTTAAACATGAGGTCACTGAAACCACAGTCAGAAACCCTCTGTACTCAGAATTCCATGAATTTATCCCAAACCCCAACACTGACTAGAAAATTACCCAAATTCTGTCACTGAGTGACTACACAGATCAAAGCAGACAGATTCAAGAGTCTGACGAAATAAATCCTTAAACTATTTCCCAATTTTCTGAAAACTTTTTGGTCCCGTTCCTGCCCACTGCAGTCAGGAGAAACAAGCTCTTGTCACAAAGTTATTGCAGCTCCTTGCAGGTGAAGCTTTCCCAAACAGAACAGCACATCTTTAAAGTGTATTAGTTCTTGGAGAGGATGAAGGGTCACACCAACAAAAGTACACATGAAATAAAAAGGAAATCAGTTAATGATTTTTATTAAATTTCAGTGTTTCATAAAATAAATATGGTTTATAATATCAAACAGTGAGAAATAAAGCACAAGCATGAAAAGCATGGTAACAAAAGTTACACTCATGACGGTGTTTAATACTCAGCACTTTAGAAACCATAAAGCCTTTAATTATTTACAAGCAGCAAACTATCTAACATAATTTACAAAGTTGCAGCAGCCTAGTCAGGGAGTCCTGGGAGGGGAAAAAACACGGAGAGACTGCACTGGAAGACCTTCACTTCGCTCTACCTACCCAGCACTTTATCCCATCCCAATCCCCCCTATGTACAAGAACTCTCTGTACCTTCCATCATCTCCAAGGTCAACAATTACACTGGATTTAGAGCTCAGCTCCTCCCGAGGGCGGGGCAGGACCTTCTGCACTCGAGAGACACAAATTCAAGTAACACTTCAAAGAAAAGTAAACATGTGCAAACCCAAGTCAGAACCTACAGGAGCTGCAGGTAATAAGTGTCAAACCCACGGAGCAGGAGCTCGTTAGCAGATTAAATTAATTAGGGAACAGCTACAGAAACCTACTTGGGAACCAGCTGGGGCCAAGAATGAGACATGGGAGTGGTTAAAAAGAATTGAAAAAAAAAAAAAAGGAACTGCAAATATACCCTGTTACCACAGACAAAAATTTAATCTGCTGAAACACAAAGACTTTTAAGGTCATAACTCAAGATTTAATATTTCAACATGAAAAGAAATCCAAGCCACTCGACTTATTTGGGCTTTTGAAACAAATGCAAATGTCTCTGTTTAAAAATTGCTTTCAAATGAGAAAAACAAATCAATATATATTAATATATCACCCAAAATAAAAAACATAACACACTCTTCATTGTAGAGCATGCTGCTCATTCAGAATAAAGACAGGACAAAGAAAGTAGAATTACATTTCATGATGTAATAAAAACATTAAAATCTGTGATCATTAAGTGCACCATCGTACAGGAGTAGCGTGCTCAGAGTGGAAATGTTCTATACCTACCAGCATCCACCTTTATTAAAGCAAACAAATCTTTAGGACACTACCTGAAACTGAAATCAGTAATCACTGGGCTCCGTTCAGCTTGCCTTAAGTTTCAGTCAGGCACATTCCAGCTAGTAGCACCTGTTATGCCTCTTCATGATTGTATTCCAGAGATCTTTAATTTTGTGAACAATTTTTTTAAATTTTTTTTTTTAGAAAAAGACTGGCTTCTGCAATCCTTGCAATGCTTATCCTACCACAGATCCTGCAAGTAAACTCTGTTCTGAGCAGCACAAGTTGGGGTTTTTTTCAGAAATCTGAGAGCTGGGCTTACGTTGGCAGTAGATACAGTACAACAACTGCATGTGTTCAACAGTTCCTCAAAAAGGTCTGAAAGGAAGATTTCCCTAAAGACTGTTTAAAAAACCAAACCAAACCCAAAGCACTTCACCCGAGATCTGTTCAATCCTTCCACCCAAGTTCGGAGCTTGCCAACTTTTAAGAATGCCAGGAAAAAGGAGGGAATGAGGCGGAGAGGGAAGAGAATTAAATTATTCCCAATCTGTACCGATGAAAAGCTTCAAGTAAAAGGAAATCCACTTGTTCAAGATCTTGCTACATGCACAGTCCCTCGTCAGCTGAAAGCCACAGTAGTTAGCATTGGGTGTAACAGCAGATTGATCATTCATAAAAAACACTGGCAACGTTCCTTCATCCTCAAGAACTTGCATCCACGGTTATCTGTTCCGAAGCTTCTTAAAAAATGTCTATGGTTCTGCACATCTCATTCCAAACTGGAGGAAAATGGTAAACATGTCTTCTCTCAACGCAGTCCCAGCGAGCCAACCTCGTCCCCAGGAGCTGGGTGTCATTTCCGAGTCTGGCTCTTCTTTGGCACCGCGGGTCGCTTGGCTTGCCACAAGTGGTTGTGGATGGTGAGAGCATCCACGCTCACGGACATGGTTTTGGCTGGGATCACGTTAAACTGTTTTCTGTCCGAGCTGTACTTATAGAGTTTATCAATCATTTTCTTGGTGATGCTCTTTGGCCCTGTCCCAGTGAGCTTGTAGATCTCC
The DNA here is from genome assembly GCA_013397755.1 of Cnemophilus loriae. NCBI lineage: Eukaryota > Metazoa > Chordata > Aves > Passeriformes > Corvidae > Cnemophilus > Cnemophilus loriae. The sequence continues at coordinate 898,959 of VZTF01003499.1, read as the reverse complement.
TCCGTGTCGGGGTAGTAGCAGTAAAGTGCTCGGAACTGGCAGCCGGCGTCGCGGAACAAGATGATGTAGTGGTTGGCATCGCACTTCTCCAGCTCCTGCAGCAAAGAACAACCAGGTACAGGCATTGTTCACAGGGAGAATTGTGCCAGGCTTTGAACTGAATAGTTGCTCCTCTTAACATAATTGTTAGTCCTTTTATAAGCCTCCAATCAGGACTCTAATTACAAAATCATGTTTCCCACATGGGAAGCAAAAAATCCTCGATGCGGCCACACTTTAGGAAATGGAATTCACACAAATCAGTGGGATTATGAAATCTGCATTACAGACCCATCTGATTGAGAGTGCATTAATAATTTTAGTGTTTACCTCTAATATTGAGTTCTTATGTGGTTCATTCACTTTTCCAGCAAGACAGCAGTGAGATATAGCATTGTGAATAATAGGTTTGTTGGATTTGCTGCTGGGTTCCTTAAATAATTTTGGACCTAAGGAAGAGAAACAAGTTAAAATTATCTGCCTTACATTTACGAACATTAAGATTTTCATTCAAAGTGAAACAAAGAAAAAAAAAAAACTTGTATTTTTCTAGAATGACTTACTTTTAGAGATATTAAACTGAACAAAATACACCTGACGACTTCTCAAAAATAACATGAAACACATCACAGGTTTTCCTGACCTGGTATTCATAATAAACGAATAAAACAAACTAAACAAAAGCAAACTAAACAAAAACAAAGCGGGCACCTGTGTATTCTGCCACTGAAGCAATAGAAGATGCTGTGGAAGCATTCTCCCAGTCTCTCTCTGTGTTTCTGCTGGGATTTCTGCTCAGAATGGGTAAGGACTCCATTGATTCAACTCTGAGAGGGAAAGAAATAAAAAATTATGGGCCAAGATTTTGGGTTTTGGCCCTGTAACCTCACATAAATGCTGCTGTTCCTGAATGGAACACATATTTCTCCCTTACCCTCCCCAGAACAGTCAGATTCTCCTCGTTTTAAATCAAAGCAAAACTCTGACTCCTCTGGGAGAAAATAAAACAAAACTGCAAGTTTGTACAGAACCCTGCAGCTGGCAGCCACGTAAACCAGACGACCCCAGCAATTCTCACTGTGCCCCTCTGCCAGTGAGGTGAAGCCAACAGCACTGAAGCCCAACACTGTTCATCCCCCAGGACCAGGGAACCCCAAGAGAACGCGGCTGTACCTCTGCGAGGGGGTGCCACCAGAGTGAACACTCTCAGGCTCAGTTGTTGCTGCTGAGGCCAAAGACAGACTGGAACCAGACTGAGCACTGCTCAGATTATCAGCTACAAAACAGGAGAGCAGATGTCAAACACGTTTGGTTACAGATTTGAAACTCAGGGAGAGCAAAGAAATCCAGATTCTTACGTGTGGAAGAACACTTCGTGCCTGAATCACTGTAAGATTCCTCACGGTGGACCGACTTTGGCCTGGGTTTTTTGGGCTTGGATTTGGGCTTTCCAAGCCCTTGCTCCTCCAGAATTTGCTGCTGTTTTTTCCTTAGATATTCCTGCTTGATGAGCTCTCGCCGAGCCTTCTCTTCTTCTTTCCGTATCCGGTCCTCCTCGGCTTTGCGGCTGCCAAGCGAACACAAGAACAGCGCATTCAGCACGGAACAACTTCCTCACCTTAAAATAAAGAGAAATTCTTTTCTTGCTTTCTAATGTGCATCGTTACCGAGCTTCATCCCTTTTCTGTTCCACCTCAGCCTCCAGCTGCTGCTTCCTCAGCCGAGCCTCCTCAGCCTTGCGCTGCTGTTTCAGAAGGAACGCCGCCCGTTTTTTGGCCAGCTCATCCTCTGCCTTCTGTTCATCCTGCAAAATCCAAAGGGATGGAGATTTCAAACAATAGTGGACAATATATTAAGCTGCACATCACAAGATTGCTGAGGATTCCAGGAAAATTTGAAGAAAAACTATTACTTCTGGAAATCTTTACATTTTTAGAATTGAAGAGTGTAAATCAAAACTTCTTGTTGCTCAAGAAAAAATTTTAACACAGTTTTAGTGTTCCCTTAAGTCTATGAGGAGAAAAAAAGGGGCTCATCTTACTCTGACTTATTTTTAGGTATCTTTAATCATCACAAAACCTTCTAGACCTGCAAAGTACAATGCAACTGTGATGTGGGCCAGGATAGACACCACAAATAATCCCAGTGCAAAGACAATCAGTCAAAATTAATCACGCTACAAAGACCCCAAAAGTTAAATTCCCTGAGATTGAGACAGCCTGGTTTGACCTTCTTGAAAGAGAAATTAAAAGATGCAGTATCATCATGTCAGCACCTTTGAGGTACTGACAATAATCATTGCTGCACACAAATTGAGACACTAAATGTTCTGAGAGCAGCTCTCTCTCTTTTTCCAAAAGTAATTCTTTTCCAGTGCAGCTTTTTTATATCCAAATATTGCAACCAGTGAGTGCTGTGCTCCATCAGGAGACTGGGCAACACCAGTTCTAGTGCTGGGTGAGTGTGTAACAGGAACCAAAGAGAGAAAGGTAACGCATTTACCTTGAAGAAAAAACCCACACCAGACTTCTGATCACCTTCACTAATCATATCCGTGGAGCTATCCTGGTTTTCAAGTTCTCCTTCATCTGGGGCTTTTAAGTCAGACAAATCTACTTCAATGAGATTAGCCTTGCTTCTCAGGGGCTCATCCACTGGGACATTTTCTTTTCCTGAGCCATCAGAAGAATTCAACCCTGTTTCCTTGAAGCTGTTATTCACCTCTTTGCTCATTTCAGACAGAATATTTGCATCTTTGGAGGTGGAGAGAACAAGTGCCCTTTGATTGCTCTCATCATGAAGTCTATAGGTATCAAAGAAACACTTCTCTTGGGAACCACTTCCATGGTCAGGACTGCTTTCCAAGCCCATTTCCGTGGGTGTCTTTGCCAGGCTGTTGGGTGGGAAAGGTCTCAGATGTGGTAGGTTCTCCAGGCTGGGCGTTGGGGTTTTAACACGCCCTGAATTCTGCTGCCTGTCCTTAGGGACCTTGAGCTCCGACGGCCGTCCCGGCCGGGGAGTCCTTCCTTGGCCAAGCCGCGGCGGCTTCCGCAGGCTGCTCATTCCAGTTGGAGACAGGGGCTCGACGAAATGGATCGAAGGTTTCACCTTTTGGTCCTGAGAGTTACTTCTGGTTCCCGGGGATGGCACTGTTGGAGATTTCATGAGCAGCTCCTGTTGCTGGGAAATCTTTAAGATGGCCTGCTGCAGGGTGCTGATTGTTTCGTTCAGCTTCTCAATGGAAAGATCACATTCATTTATATCTGCTTCAGTCACGTTGTCTTCTAGGAGGGCAACAGAAATAATTTTACTTTTTTCCAAATCATGTATAGCAGCAGAGTCTTTTGGTTTGTGTTGCTCAGCAAAAGCCAGGCTTTCTTGCATTTTTACTTTTGCTACTTCTTGAGAATCATTGAGCATTTCTTCTCTCTCCTCCTCTTTCGCAAGAAACTCCTCAGATTTGGAACCCAAAGAAACTTCATCTAAGTCTTCTCCATTGTGCCGAGAATATTCCTTTGCAAAATGTTCTGGTTTAAGAGGCTGTGGACCATCAGGAGATTTCCCTTTTTTAACAACGTGCAGGAAAGCTGCCTTGCCCAATTTTAGTCTCTGCCTCGCTGATAAGGCTTCCATCTTCTTCTTCTGAGCCTCTATGGCCCTGCGTTTCTCTTCCAGCTGCATATGGAGCTGCACCAGCTCAGAAGCTAAAAGATTAACATTGTCTTTGTTCTGCCTGTTGGGGCTCTGTTCTCGCTTTTGTTTCCACGTGGTCAGTGGCGCCGGGCAGCTTTCTGACCCATCTGGGGTGGTTTTCTGGGAACTGCTCGTGCTGGACTTGGTCTCGTAGCTGTTGAGCCTCTGCAGCTTCCTCTCTGCAAAGCTGGTCATGCGGACACTGCCGCTGGCCATGGACACGCTGCTCACCTGGGAAATGGTGCTCAGGCAGGGGCTGGAGCGGCCGCTGGCGTCGTCCTTGTCCTCGTGTTCCTTCACCTTCATGTCCTCCTGCAGCTTGGCAGACTCCTCCTCACCAACGTACTTAGTGACTATAGGATGGCTGTCTACGGCCACCAAATCCTGGTCGGCATCTTCCATGTCCAAGAGGTCCGACTCCGAGTCCTGCCTCACCATAGCCCAGGTTGTATCCTGAACGTGCAAGGTGAGACCTTTCCCGTAACTCACATTGACTTTACTCGTTACCTCATCATCAGGTTTAGCAGCATGAAGAAAGAATCCTCCAGTGGATAGCTCCTGAGAGGAAGGATCTAAACTGCTACTAGCCAAAGGTCTGGAAGCTTCTAAACCCGCTTCCCCCAGGGCCACTGGATCTGCAGGACTGGGATCTGCAACTGGAGTGAAATCAGAGCTAGAAATTGGAGTAAAAGTCCTATTGAGGTCATGCTCACCATGACTGCTCGTCGCTTTCTTGCGGATCAAAGACAAGTGTCCTTCATTTAACCTCTTTGTTACAAAGCTCCTCTGCTTCCCCTCCCCACACTCATCCTCTTTATTGATGACCTGTTTTTCCTTGGCTGGTTTCAGGACCGCAGGCATTAAAGGCTCCAGGTAAAAACTCTCGGGTTTGCTGTCCGAAGGCTCGCTGTTTGCTTTTGGAGACCACGCTGTGGCCACTATGCTGGGCACCCTGGCTGCTGCGTTCTGCACCTCAGGCTCACCACGGTTTGGCCTTTCTTCAGATCTGATGATTGCAATGAGCTCTTCATCTTCATCTTCCATTTCTACGTTGTTCAGCAAGCTCTTCCCGTTAGCTTTCACCGATGGAGGGTGGGGCTGATTTTTGGGGGTTACATTGATGATGTTGGAAGCAAGACTGTCCTTGCTGATGGATCTGGCCAGGCTAATGCTGTCACCAGAGCCAGGGTCCACATCAGTACTGGCAGAATGATGAAGAGCAAACGGTGTTGGCTGAGACAGAGGCCTAGAAAAGATAAGAAGAGTCTACTGACACTCAGGCACAACAAGGTACAGTTTGTTGAAATAAAGACCATGATACAGAGAGCTAAAATTGTTGTTTTATTTTAAAAATGCATCCTGTATCACAAGTGACCAGCAATACCAAGAAGCAACCTCTGATACTTCCATTTTCAACAGCACTTCCTGAAAATCACATCTGACGTATTTTCAATTGCAAATCTAAAATCAGTCAGCTCTGAAAGTGCACATTAAGAGAAAACAAAATTAAGTGATTGTCAGCGCAGTTCTAGGGCAGCGATACCACGTTACCACAACCAAATTGTCCCAGTACCATTTCCTCAAGCAATGCTGTAATAAATAAATGCCTCCCTTACCTGGGTTTCCTCTCTGGCCACGCCAGGACTGCCCCTTGCGGCTGCCCATCAACGCGGGTCAGAGAATTCGAACGGTGCCGATGGCCTGAAATGGTTTTTAATTGATAATAGCTTAGAAATGGTCTTTAAACCAGCACTTTTACCTCATTTAATAGCAAATGTAGAAAGAGAATCAACCCCTTCCCCAACAGATGGCAGCAGAAAACAGATTTGCTGCAGCTGCCATCACACAGAGACAGTCAAAGCCTGAAAAAAATTTAAATCCACTAAGTTTCTTAAAAGATCTTTAAGATTTATTCAAACTCAACATGCTCACCTACTGGTGTTACTGCATTTTAATTAAATTCTAAACCATTTATAGCAATTAACTTATATTTTAATTCATTATTTTATTGACATTGACAGTCATTGCCTGCTGAAAGGCAAATTCAAGGCAGACTTACCAGGGCTGTCTTCTCCCTGTAAAGATTTTTGTTGCTTTTGCCTCAAAGGCAGCAGTGGATGGGAAGGGCTGAAGGCAGGGCTTCCTCCTTTGCCACTAATTCTGAAAAGCAAAAATTCATTACTACCAAGAATTTTTTTTCTATAATGAGAAAAAATATCAGATTGTGAAGTTACAGTGCTAAGTAATCCCCATCCTCTTTAAAACACAATATCATTAATTTTTAAGAAGTTCCTTAAAGAAAAGTTTTTCACGTGTAACAGCACAAAAGTAAACCTATTACCTGAAATTAAACTAAGTTTCTAAACACAGCAGTTCTAAGATGTTGCTTATGTAAACAGTAAATTCAAGACAAAGTAAAGGCTGAAATAACTTATGGGTCACCATGAAATTTACGGCAGCTGAAAAATCTCATCATCAACCTTCCTGCACATCAGATCACGTTTAAGTTTGTTTTCACAGAATCCCAGAAGGGTTTGGGTTGGAAGGGATCTTAAAGACCACCCAGCTCCAGTCCCTGCCATGGACAGGGACACCTTCCATAGGACCAGGTTGCTCCAAGCAAGTCCCTGTCCAGCTCACCTGGAGCCCCTCCAGGTACTCTAAGGTCACTCAGTTTGTAGCAAAACGACAACATTTAGCAGCACAAACGAAATCCCCAGGTTACCCAAACAGAGGCACAAACTGAAGGGGGAACAACATGGGGACAGACTTACAGGTAGTCAGGCTCCTCGGGGTGCAGGTAGTACCTGCTGCAGGCCTCAGGGGCTGCCTGGGCTGGGGGCTGCAGCTCTGCCGGGCTGGGGCTGGCAGGAGTGGCCAGGAAACTGCGCTTGGTGGCGTTGGAAATGGGGACAGGGGGCCGGCTGCTCTTCTGCTGCATCACTGCCTTGACTGGGCACAAAGGGACAGCAAGAACACAACTCAGAGTGGCCAGGGAAGGAGCAGAACACAGCAGGAAGATCTCACGTTGCAGAATGGAAACTGTGACACAACGCTACAGAGAAAGCTGAAGTACTGGTCTTTATTGAAAAAAAGTATCTTCTGGGGAGCTTAAGGAAAGTTACAAATTAATAATTAATTAGCGGGTTTAGGGGATGAAATCAGCCGTTCAAAAATTATCCATTCAAAAAATTAGAACTCGAGTGGATCTAGGACTAATTTTCCTTCTACTTTCACTGCTTCCGAAGATCCCTAGCAAGAATAAACCCAAGGTAGAAACAAAGCTTCCAAGGAAACACCACTGGGCAACAGTTTCACTGCAATGTAAATATTTTTTAAATAACATGTTATCAGTTATCCATGGCTACAAACTTACCATCTTTTATTTCCTGGATATCTCTTGGTTGTACAAAGTCTGGTTTGACATTCTCAAACCACCAAAAGAGTTCTGCAATGAACACCATGACATTAGGCTGAAAGAGAAAAAAAAGGAAAATTACACCTCACATTACCAAAACCCTCGTGATTTACCCACATTTTACTGAAAATTACATCCTTTGTTACATTTCTTACCTTTAAAACCAAAGGAGCATACAACATGTCCTCCAAGGTGAGGTAAAAGCATTTGTTTAGGTACTCATTTGAGAATTCTCTCAAAAGCTGAATGTTATAGAGGCTGTCTGCAATCGATGTCACCTCCTTCAAACAGATATCTGGGAAGGGGAGAGGGATGAATAAATTATGGCACAGTCCAAGGAATCACCCTTCCACCCCCACCTCACAGAAACACTGAAAATACAGGAACTTCACAGACTCCACACCAGCACTGGGTATTTACTGGCTACCAGTGACATTTCTCTACCTGCTCAGTACCAGAGGGACAGGAAAAGGAGGAAGAAAACCACAGAGAACAGTGTCAGTTCTGCATTCATTTTTGAATCCACAGGGGATTCTGTCTATCACAGCCGCAGAAAAGGTAAACAGACTACAGAGAACATAACAACAAAATACAAAAGCAATTAAAACCAGACATCTTGATTTGCATATAATAAAGGGTTACTCCTAGGATTCACAGTGCTGGTTCCTTCTGAAAGCACTCAGGAGCTCTGCAAGGTACAACATATCTGAGAATTTAAAAACCAATACAAAATGTTGATTTGCAGAAGTTAATGCAGCAAGGACATTGATTTATTAAGAAAAACATTTCCTGGGGAAGAGAACTCATGTTTTGCAATGCTCAAGAGTGACAGTTTCTGTAGATTGAGAGAAATTATTTTAAACTCTAGATTTTAAAATGTCAAGTTATGCAGTCCTACAGAAAAACGTGAGAATTATCAGCTAGCACTGGTGAATATGTACTCCTTTTTTATGGTATTGAAACCAAGCTCGGTTATTTGAGCAAAGGAAGCCACATCTTCTAAATCTGGAAAAGAAAGGATTCTTTTGCAGCTCATAATACACAGAGCACAGTTTTCTACATACAGTAAGTAAAAACACAAGATTAAAGAGAGATTATTTTTTAAATGCAGATTCTATATGTGACCTGCCTCCAACTTGCCATAGTCCACTACCTATTAGAAGTGCTGCATTTTTAATTTTTCACGTATTTCTAGTTCAGCTTTCAAAGCCTGAAGCCTTTCATTCTTTTTTTTTCCCCTCAAAACCTTTATTACATACCATCCAGTTTCATTTGCTCTGGACAATAATAGTGAATCACAGCTAGAAGAGCAGCACCATCGCTACCATCCTTCATCAGATCTTCCAGCACAGGGAAGTAGGGTAACTGCCTGCTGGAGAGGTGGTCCCTTCTGTAACGCACCTACAGAGACAAAGCAAGGGTTCACACAATGCTAGAGAGGCAAAAAGTCAAAAAAAACCCAAAAAAAGCAAAGAAAAAGGAGTCTGTGTTAAGCATTGAATACTCTTTTCGGTGGATCCTTTCTGGCATTCTGCCCCAAGTCAAAGCTGGCTGACAAGGTTGTGCTTTTCTCCCCGTGGAAGCCAATTCTGAAGGAAATGGTGTTTCCCTCTTAATCCTAGAATGGTTTGGGTTGGAAGGGACCTTAAAGATCATCTAACCCAACCCCCTGCCACAGGCACAGAACCTTCCACTAGAGCAGGTTGCTCATCTGCCATTCAGTCTCCTCATGCCCAGGAGCAATCCAGATTCCTCGCTTAAGTCACACATTTTCACTTATTATAATCAATTTAACTCAAAATCCTTCCACGCAGATGCATGAATGCAGCAGATCCAAAGAAAGAGACATGGGGAACTACACGAAAACACTTAAAGCTTGGGAAAAACGAAACACAGCAAAAATAATTCTGACGGGCTGGTGATCTTTCATACCTTACCCACATCCACGGATTTGCTGTCGTGTCCACAGACAGCAAAGTTCTCTCAGACAGAACCAGAACACGGCACATCTGTGTGCAATACAGGTGTTGTGCAAAAATAAAAAAACGTGGCCTTTTCCAAAATAGTCAGAGAGGAGGAGGCCTTGACATCCCCAGCAAAACTCTCCTTGATTTACTACAGCTCAAAATCAAGCTCTGGTGCAAACCACCCCGCAGCCGTCAGGGAATTTGGAGCTGCCAAAGCCAGTCAGCTGAAGAACAAATCTTGGCATTGCTTCTTGCAAGTTTTGCAAGTTCCAGGGTTGCCGTTTGCTGAGCATCCACACACTACTGCCCTGGGAGGCTGTGCCTAAGCTGAGCAGCAAAGCAGGTGGCAAAACAAAAGCAGAATGCACTGCAGGGCCTGGCAGAAACCCCTGGCAGTGCTGGGAAAACATCCCTTGGACACTTCAGGGCATTGACAGCACTGGGATTGAACAGAATCTCCTCTGCTGTGCAGACACACCAATCACACTCTGAATCATCAGAGGAAAGCTGGGTTTTACCAACGGCATCCTACACTTCCCAAGCCAGCCTGGGAGAGCTCTACACACACACACACACACACACGCTCCTAGGTGTCAATCTAGGATGGCACAGGCTGTGAAAAAATCTGTTCAGAGCAATGAAGATCACTTGGAGCAACGAGAACCAGATTCTTCTCTTTATTTTGCACATGCTATGCTAAGTCTCCCGAGGAACTCAAAGCTATCTCTCCACGCTAATGCTATTTTTCCTGCCCTTTTCCCAGGTGCAAATTGGGTTTTTCCCCAGCCTGGAGCACTCCACGAAGATGAAATGGAATGGGAATCATACTGTACCACACGAGCATATTCCACTGGTTCCAGCATGCAGTGCGATAGGGCATGCATCAGATCAGGCTTACACAGAGAGAAACAGTGAGATATAGGATGGTGATTATTCAAACAAGAAACAAATCAAAGGCATCAGCAACATCCATTATGCCCTGCAAATGTGGTCGTTAAGTCTGGTAGAATAAGTGTGCACACCAAGGTGAACTGGTTAGCCTGAAAGGGTCAGTATTTATCCACTTAAAGCAAGCATATTAAAAAAAAACCTTCAGAAATTCTTTTAAAACTTTAATTCCTCCTGTAGTTAAAGTAGATACAAATATTTCTTTTCCAATAGGCTTAAATGGAATTTAAACCAACATCACTCAATACCGAGAACTAAAATCTGTAAAAATTCCTTGTTTCTTTTGGCTTTGGTGAAAAACCCCACAAATTTATCAAAGAGGGTTTTTATGGACTTATTTTAATTCCTTCTTTTTTGCTCAACTATTATTCTCTTAACTATTCAGTCTTCTATACTGAAAATTCCGAATTCTTCCTTATTTTCTAAGCTGAGAGCTGTGGTTTGTAACCCTCCTGCCCATGCATACAATGAATGATATTTGTATGCAATAAAGTGCAGAAATGGTGCTACTGAAATAGAGATAATTCTGTATCAAAAAAAAACCCCAACCAAACAAAAATCACAAAATAAAAAAACACAGAATTGACAGAATCTTACAACAACTTCGCAGACTGCAAAATCTGCCAGCAAACCATTAAAATCTAAGTGGCCTAACAGAGAGACAACCTTTGTTTGCTCCTTCCTTTAATTTCAGACATTTCAAGTTTTTACTCCAGCCCACAGATGTGGTTCAAACAAACAAAGGATTAGGAGGCTGCAGTGGGACCGAGCTCTCCGTGGGAAGGCAGAGAGATCACGGGGAGGCTGCCTGATCACACCTGCCTTTTCCAAGTGCTCTGCCCTTTGGAATTAACAACTGAGACAACAGCTCATCTTCCCAGAGAAAATGAGTAACACCAGCTCCTGCAAGGGCATCAAAGGGTATCAAAGCCAAGGAAAGCAAAGGAACAAAGGAAAATCCCTGCAAGTTGAAATAAACCAAGAAAACTGAGACAAAAAGAAAGCAGGATTCCTAGAAGCACAATTTTGTTATTTTTTTTAATATATAGTGGAATTGATACTACAGTTTCACACTTCAACACAAAGAAAAATCAGGATTTTGTTCCAATGTGCAAACTGTCTTCCCTCCCACTGTGCCAGCTCCAGGCTCCTTCACTGAGCACAGAGCCCAAAACCGTCCCAGCAGATCCAAACTGGTCTGGCCAATCTCCTACCCCACCTCAGGGAACAGCAGTGCACTGGCTCTGACAGATTCACCAATCTGCACCAGAGCAGGTGCAGGAGCAGTGTAAGAGCATTATTTGGGCACAAACATCTGAGTATCTTAACTATGGATTCCAAGATTAGGCAGCTGTTTAAGCCTCCCAGCTTTTCCCTCACCTCAGTGCTGTCATCAGCTCCTACTTACAACAAAACCCAGCAAACGCAACCATTTCAGCTGGTGATTTTCTAGGGTTTTTTTTTTGCTGCTACTCCATCTCCCTCACTCCTGCAGTGTGGAAGCAATTCTGAGATGCTGCAAGGTGAGTATGCTGTATGCTGTACAGTATGCAAAAAGCACGTCACGAAAACAAAGCCCCATGACCCGAAAGCTCACACAAAGGTGTTTTTCAAAGAGCAGCTGAGAAGCATTGGGATGGAAGCAAACACTCTGAGGAAGTTTAAAAAGCCATGATTTTGTGGATGACAACTGGTGTAAAAGTAGTTCACTTACAGGTACTAATTTCCAATACCATTTGGAAGGAGACTGCTCAGGAAGCAAGGGAAGGAACGTAGGAATAGGAAAGGAACATCAGCAATGCAAGTTAAAAGCAGTAATACTTAAATGCACTTCAGCAATAAACACTTTCATATTTCAGAGAGCTTGCAGCCTAGAAATTTAGATTTAAAGATACTAAAATGAGACCCAAAAGCCAATAGGGTCAAATAATTCAAGAGATCCTTTAGACCACACATCAACTTGTAAATTAAACTTGCAAATTGATTTTTTGTTTGCCCTGAAGGATATTATTTTCCATAAAAGGCACATTGAAAACCATTGCCACTAACATGAAAATTAAACAACTGTGCCTTGTTCATATGTCACACTTTGAGCCCTTTGCCCAGCAGTGCCAATTTGAGGAAAGAACATGTTATTTATAATTTATTTTAAGGTTTTATGAAGTCATAAATTGAGAGCTCAGATAGACCTATTTGATATTTTCCAGAAATGAAAGTGCACTATATTTTGCAATATTAGTGCATTGTGATATAATTTCAAGGGGAAAAGCTGGAAAAAACTACAAACACACACATATAACATTTGAATGCCAAGAGTATCCTTTACTGGACAGAACCTGAATAAGTCCCTCAATACACATCAGACAAATAACCCATGCAAAAAGAATATGCCCCAAGAGCTTTCAAAATATATAACATATATTTTGTGCTGTGAAAGCTGAGTCATATTTACCCCCACACAGTTGATACAGATTATTTTAAGTTGAAACAAGTTGTTTTCATCCTACTGAAACTTAAAGGAAAGTCAGAAGATACCAGTGGGCTTCAAAGGCAAGGAAGGGCACTGATGACAGAGACAAAAACTGCATGCAGAAAATCTGTTTTGAGGATTGGAGCCCTCACACTCTTCTGACAAAGAAAATACTGATATTTAAATCCATTAATCATCCACACACAATATCACAACTGAAGACATCTTACCTTTTGATGCCCTGGACTTTCCATTAGCTGTTGTTTTAATTTAATCTCTTTCTCTGTTATCTCTCTCATTTTAAGGTTCACCTAAAAGGGCATAGCATGGAAAATGAATTAAAATACATCTGGATATGTTTCCACAAGTGTCCTTCTTCCTCCTGTTACTTAATGGTCAATTCCTGCTACAAACATAAAAAGGTCATAGAAAAACATGGTACAGCAGTTTTCTATTAGCAGTAGCTGAAATCACAGCTAGGGAATCCTGGGTTTGCAAGGACACATTCTCTTTGGAATGCGACTCTTGTCACTCAAAAGAATTACAGCAACTTCACTGCTGCCCTTGGAAAAGTTTCAGTGTTTCTGTTACATGTTCCATCTAGTCAGAGTTAAGTCCATCCTGTTATTTAACATGAAACAGTGCCCCACCTAAAAAAAAAAACCCACCAACCAAAAAAACACCTCACTGCAACTTGTCGGAAATTAAAGAATCCAATTTTTACCATTTCCTAATTAGCTTAGTTCCTGATTGTCTTCTTTATTTTAAAATTTACCAGCTTTATTCATCCCCAAGGAAAACAAGTTGCAAAAGTAGAAAGACTACTTCTAGATAGAGAGACAGAAGTAAGAAAGGAAGATACTCATCCGAACCTTTTTAAAAATCTGAAAAGTGACAAGAAAAGACAGGCATGCTTTTCCTGAAGTAAAATTTACCTTGTTAATCCAGAAAACCATGGCATCCTCCAAATCATAGGGCAGTTCTTTTGAGGCACTGAATGTAGAGAAACGCTTGACACTGGCAACCACCTTTTCAATGCTGATCATTTCTACAGTGTAGGCCATCATAAGAGCATCAATCATTGCCATATGAGAACTCTGAAAGCAGAAAATAGAGAGTATTGAAAAATAAAATCTCTTTTAAAAAATGGTGTGGTCTAACCGTATTTAAAACAAAACATTCCTAAGGTTAGCGACCTAGAAATTAGGAGCTCTTCACTCCACTTACTATTTTAAATAGCGTTAAATAAAAAGAAGATGATTAGGTGGATTTAATTAAGCTAACCATTTTGATTGGTGCAGAGCCCAGATCAGACTCAGACACAGGTGTATCATCGCTCTCCATGACGTAAATCCCCTTCCGAGACAGCGCCTGGATCACGGACTGGTGTCCCTGCAGAGCAGCCACCTGATCCCCCTTGAGGATGAGGCTGCAGACGCGGCAGTAGAGCTCGCTGGAGAGCAGCAGTTTGATCACGGGGGGTTTGATGTGCTCCTGCTCGTACTGATCGATGTAGAACGGGTCCTTCAGCTCCTCCGGGACGTTGTCTGCAACAGGGAGAGAACGTCAGCACGCGGCGCCGCTCGGCACCACGAGCGACCGGCGGATGGCAGCGGCAGTCACGCTTTATTTGGGGTTATCGCTTTATTTGGGGTTATCACTTTATTTGGGGTTATCACTGCTCAGGTCACGGGCTGAAATGGGTGTCAGATGGGCAAGGCTCATCCACATCTTCAAAGCAAAATCCCAAAGCATCCGTGCACAGCAACGGGACATCTGCAAGGCTCTGTCACCAAGACAGGCTGCCCAGTCTCAAAACCAAGCCACCAATCTTTTGATAAATTTTGGCAATTCAGAACGAAAAGACCAAAATATCTGACTAAAACCTTGAACGTTTTACAAACCAACCAGTGAGCTGATTATCTACTTTTTCTCGTCAAGAGCATTGAATCAAACTATTGCAGCTTACAGCCTTTAAATAATTCAAGCCTAGGAAGCAAAACCACTCCACTTGGATTAAGCAGGAACTACAAACCAAGTCTGAAAATGAACTTCACTTGCCTTGGCCCAATTTCCACGAGTTGTGTTAGGATTTTATTAAACTGAGTCTAGGCCCTGAGTATGGTAATTTAGAAGAAGATAAAATTAGCAGCACAGAAGGCCTCACCCTTGCACACCACCAGCCATAAACACATTTTTACTACTCCCCAGAACAGCTCAGAGCTGGCAGAAGAGAAAGGCACTAGCAACAACTAATATTCCAATCACTCTAAATATGTCCAAGACATCTCAAATCCATCCCTTGCTCTATATTCCAAACAAAATACTTCTCCTCATATTGGGTGATCAGCCTGGAAGCTATTGATCTCTATAACAACCTAGCAGGAATAATGAGAGTCTACAACTCCAAGAAAAATATTTTCTAGCCTCAAGTGTATTGTCTTAATAGAAGCCTGACATTTCCTAAATTTCAAACATAAAATTCTATCTAATGCTGTCCAGTCACTCTGAATATCTTTCCCCAAAGTCACTTAAACAGTTCATTTTAAATATATACATCTACACTTAAAAGAATTATTAATTTGGCAGCATATTTACTTTTCATTCAGCTCATTTCCAGAATAATTCAATTTTCCCATTCCAAGACACTCCTCTCCATATCTCTGAACTGCAAAACAAGCCACACAATATTTGTGTAGTGCAGAGCACTCGATGTTCATAAAGAAGAGGAATGGAGACAGAGTGTTATTGCACGAGCCACGTGTAAATCTCACTTAGATAAAAACATGCAGCAAAACAGGGCTGTCTAACAGCTCCTGTCAGTCAGTCAGTGCTGGCCCTCTTTTTCAAAATGGGAAGCTTTCTGAAGTTTTTTAAAATTAAGATCATTATTTTTCCTTTCTGTGACATTGAATGTGACTTTCTGCTGAAGACGGTTGGAAGAGACACAATAAAACCCACTGGCACCACCTAAGTAGCATTTGTTAACGTGGGTGTCCATTTTTAGTGAAACACATAATAAATTCAGATATTTTTAATCTTCTTAACATTAGTCAACCTGACCTAAAATCAAAGGCTGCTGAAAGCTCATTCCATTTAATGGCCATTTCCATTTCTAGACAGAGAACTCAAGCTTCCATTTCTAAAGACTGAGGAAAGATCCAAAAATCCAAATGCAAAGCAGCTCGTATAATTCAACATTTTAGTTCATTACAAGCAGCTACACCTTTAACAACCAAAGACACGTTGCTTTGTACTAGAATTATTTGTGAAAGGAAATAATACAAGCTCATAAAATATCCATGAAGTTGTACATCTCCGGCAGAGCATTAGCACCACTCCAAGTTTTAAAGGCTTTTTTTAAAACAATGACAACAAAAATGCGAATTCCAAATGTCTGAAATCTGAAGCACTTGGATGAGGGGTTTAGTACCAACACCTGCTCTCCACCAGCTCCCAGGCCCTGCTGGGGAACTGAGGTGACTGCCTGGAACCGGGCTGGAATGGCAGCCAAAGAGCCCTGAAATCCCTCCAAGACAACTCCTGCCCCGCAGTCCGGATTGCCCTTGGGATTTTCCCTTCTCCACAAGGTAGAGAAACTGTGAGTATTTTATAGACTGCAACCACAGCGAGCAAAAAGGTTTCTCTGCAGCACTAACACACCCAGGAGGGATCCAGTCTGTAGGACTGGGGTCTTTACACACACTATTCACACAGGAGAGGCCGCGGGAGCGTGGTGCTGAGCCTCCCCCGCGACAGGGGCAGGACACCTCCCACAGCAATTTCCGATTCAACCAGCTCCATTGCAATGATTTTTAAAAGCCTTTTCTAGCACTAAGTGGATCTAGTTCTTAGTGAGGAGATTCCGTGTCACAGAAATCAATATGTTAAAAAAAAAACCAAACCCAAACAAACAACCCAAAACAAACGCACAAACAAAAACCAGGAAAAAAACCCCAACTTGTATCTTGTCATTCAATCCGAAAGTCCAGTCAAGAAACCTGAAATCTTTTTCTTTTATGCTGGAGAATCCTCTAATTTCATAGTTCTGATGACCATATAACTGCTTAAGGACTGAATGGATTTGGATTGAGCATGATTAAGGGTAGGGCTGGGTGGGAATAACTCTTAGTACCAGGATTAATAATTTGAAGAGTATCATAGGAAGTCATTTAGCAACATTAATCCTCCCATAATTGCAACTTATTTCACTGTAAACACTTGCCCAGGTTTATTTTTTACAGTAGTACATAGAACACTTCTGTCTGTCTATCACACACAGGAGCAGTCCTGTAGCTGATTTACGTCCTGACTAAAGAGCCTCAAAAAATTAAGATATAAAAACCACACCAAAGCTCAAGAGCGGCAATACTAACTTCACTATTTAATTCAAATTTATCCCATGCTGGACATAATAGCAGGCACAAATAAATGAGAAATAAATGGCAGCAAAACCTGCAGTGCAAACAGGATGCTAAATAAGTGTATTTAACCCTTTGAAGAAAATGTCCCAGGCTTTCCAAGTCCCAGTTTCCATCAGCATCTTTTCCAACACCTTCCTTCCATGACCTATAACTGAACTTGGAGGTTAGAAAAGTTCTGTTCATTAAAACTTGGCTTTTTACACACTTTATGGCTTGGATTTTGGAAAAAATCAACATGAAAAATCAACTTCTGAGAAATTAACACACAAAAATTTCTTCTCGAGCAGTTTTACAAAACATACTAAAGGAAACCAAATTAAATCATGTCCTTATCTTTTGCTTATAAAGAAGCCTCCAATACAATCTTTTCATTCAGCAATTCTTTTGGTCTGTTCCATGATATCAATGAGTCCTAATCTCTCAAAAACCGTCAGTTCTGAGTTTAAATCATCAAGTACAAAATCGTTGAGAGGATTACAAAAATAACCTCACTTGCAACAACTGTCAGAGAGACAATTATTGCCAGACTCTCCCTCCTTCAGGGGAGGGAGCATTTCTTTATCCTCTCACTTACAAAAACCTGTTCAAAGACAACCACCTGATTATGACTTGATAAAGAAGAATACAGCAATCTGAACAAATTTGACTTATCCCTTGAACTGACGGCGTGGATCCACCCCAGATGTTATTTTACCTCCAGCAGCACGAAGAACTGGTTTCACATGGAAAGGGAGCCAAGCAGTCCTGGTAAACAGCACGAAGCTTATTCAAATTCTGAGCAGGATTTCGTTAGTATCAGTATCTGTTCCCAGAATTATTCAGCACTGGGTGAACGTCCTCCAAGCTGAGCACAAACCTCACCTTCTCAGCACTGAGACCACCAGAATATAAACATTTTGTGTTGGTTCTCATTACAGCACTGAATTCTAAACCCTGTAAGTGATCCGTAATAGGACACATGAAAATTTACATACAACAGGCAGGAAAAACCCCAAGCTAAAGGCTTTGCAAACTGCTGGGAGAGTGACTGCACTTATTACCATATCTTTTGATCAAGGATAAAGCCACAAACCTGGATAAAGCAGGAGAGACAAAATAATAATTATGGAATCCTTCACCTCTGCAAACTTCACACAATAATACTCAATGTTTATGAAACAGGTGCTATTAAAGAAACAAATGTTTAACTGTTCATATTTGCTAAACACAACAGCTTTCTTAAAAGGATTTTTACCACCAACCTGAGAAGAAAGCTGAGAAAGACAAGCAGGGAATCCAGGGATTTAGGGAATTTAGCCCAGGAACCATTCTCACACTGCCTCTATCAACTAGTAACTGTGCAGAGCTGTTACAGTACCGTAAAACCTTATTTAGCAAGGAAGTTTTAAGTACTCAAAGACCAAAAAAAGGCAAACTTGCATTCCATTAGTCCTTGGCTTTCCTGCCTGCATCTTGCCAAAGGTTTCAGGCTACTGTCTGCATTAAGTCTGGAAACTAAGTAAAGCTCCCAGCCCTGATAAATAAGTAAAACCCACCAGGTCCCTTTGGAAAAATCTGCATTTTGCACACTGTTTGACAGAAGCAACATTTGCTATGGAAAGGGTTGGAAAGAACCCACTGCTCACAGCCACCTGCAACACTGAGAGACTTCCATATCCTTCAACATCTACATTTTAATATTATAGCCATGACGATGGAAAACATAATTTCTACACATTAATTAGTGCCACACTAAATCTGCTGAGAAATCAGGATTTTTCATTGTCATTGTCTATTTTCCCAAGCGGTACCAAATCAAACCATCCTGAGCTCTTTCCAACCGCTGCTGCTCAGAGCCCGAGGGGCCAGCGGGGCTGAAGGGCCACGTCCACTTCCCACTGCTCTGCGTGGCCTCATTCCTGCTTGGCAAGCTGGATCATTCCAGCCACTGCGGAAAAGCGATCTCCCCACGGAGGGCTTGCCAAGCCTCCCCAGCCCTCCCACGCTCACCCTCTGTGAACTGAAGTTCCCCACACTCGGTGGCAGCTTTGCTCCTCAACCCTTGAAACATTAGGAATTACAACTCCCTGAAGTGGCCGTTTGGTTCTCATCAAAGTTTGAGGATGAAAAAAGATAATTCCGGTCTAATTAAACTCCATTTTCTCAAACCACTGCCTCAGCTAAAGGGACTTAGAATCTTTCCAGAGTACAGAAGGTTTCCAGATGTGCTCAGACTGAGAGTGATCCATGTCAGTACTCCCAGATTTATTTGGGGAGATGGATGACAGCAAATGGAGAAACACCTTCCTTCATGACATCCTTCCCCTCTGCTTTCTGGAATTCAGACAAACAGTTGTAGGACCTCCCTCTGGAGCCCATCTGTGCCAGCCAGGAGCTGCAGGTTTCCAGGAACAAACCATCCAGCCCAATTCCTGTGCAAGAAGAGGGGCTGCCTTGCAGTGTTTCTGTAGCTGCTCAGTTGTTCAGCTACCAAAATTCTCTTTCCATGGCCAGAAGGGGGAAAAAAAAACCAGGAGGACTGCATCATCTTGCATCATCAAATAAAACAAAGCCCAAACTAGGACTTCAAATTATTTGTCATGCATGCTCCCAGTGATTTGTCCTTGAGGAAAAAACAACAAAGGATGAAGAGTTTTCCTATTTAAATGCCAGCTTAGAAGTGGAGAATTCAAATATCCTTTACCAGCAGAGAGAGAATACAGTTGCAGGTAAAACCTGCAGTGGTGAATGACTTTCAGTCTACACCAGCATCAAACTCCTGTTCTTGACCCTTTCCACTCTTCACCACGAGCTCAGCCTTACCCAAATGAAAATGAAATCCAGGATACACACCAGAATTTGAAGGGTTAAGGCATAAAATTATGTCAATTCAGAAATCAAATCCAAATCTAACATTTCAGAAGAATACTCATTCACTTGAAGGCAGTTATGGGAACCTGGCAAGATTTACTTCAGAACGGAACTGTTTTAATATTACAAGCAGATAAGCTTTTCTTTTTACCAAATTAACCAGAAATAAGTCTAAAATAATAAAAGTCCTCAAACCTTTAATCTGTATAGTGAGATTTTATATACTAAAATCACAGTTGATTGTACCTGCCCAAGACTCACCGAACAACACCCAATGTCTTAAAACTAAATCACAACCCTGAGAGATGACAAGTAACGTGTTAAATTCAAGTACTATGCAAAATTATAATCACACAGGAAACCTTCTTAAACCCATCTCTCTATGAATTAAAGAGGCTTATAAATTTCTAGGGATTGTGCAATGCTATTCCAGCAGTAATGGCTAACATGTGACAGCGACTTGCAGGAGCCATTTCAAAAATCAAACTACATTTCCACGGGCCACAGTCCTGCAAAGACACACACGGACACCAATCCTCACTCACTGGGGAAAAAATTACTTTTTCCTATTGTTTGTGGCATTTAGCTTCTGTTATTTGTAATCTGAACAAGCCTAAATGCAAGCAGAAAAAACTGGCAGAGGCTGCTGCAGCCAGAGATCACAGCTCTGCCATGGGAAAAGCTGTTTCTTTTTAGCTTTTAGCCACAGGAAAGCCAAATAGTTTTACAACCTGTGTTGTCAGGAGCATAAACAGACTCGCCATTATGCAATTAACTGGTCCAAGAGGTTCAGACACAACCCTGAGTGCTGGAGCAGCCACCACCCAGCAGCACGAGGCCACCGAGCTCTCTCTGCAGCGTAGGAGCCGTGCCAGCCCCTTCCCATTTAAGATCAGCTTTCCTCCGAAACAAAGTCACAACATAAATAGTGCATCCCCAGGTCTGCAATGCCTCTTTTATCACGGATCGCTAAAAAGTTTCAGGAAATGTTACAAACAATTCCAGTGACCGAGAAATATTTACACGAGGAAGTGCCTGTTCTGTTCTTTTAAGTTATCAATGTTCCACTGACACCCTCCCCAAATTCCCACATTTTCAGACGTCATCTGATCCGTGGGGTTTTTTTGCCTCTTGTAACAAAATACACGAAGCACTGTAAACCCCTGATTTTCTTTTGGCCACAATCACCAAGATCAGGGGGACACTGACAGAGCTGGAAATGTTCAGGGAGAAAAATAATTTAGAAAAATATTCCAGCGAGGATTAATATTTAATGGCAGGAATGGACCACTTTTCTTCAGCCTTGTCACCAAGTAAGCCAGTGCTAATCCATTAAGCATATTATGAGTTTGGAGAATTAGACTTAGATTAACAGGGCCACCTCATTTTCCAAAACAAGACTCTATACATGTTTTTATGACATCTTTTGTTCTGCATAAAACAAACCCACTAGTATAGCATCCTGTTTCTTCATAATGAAGCTACTTAAACTCGAGATGTATCTTGTACATCGAGACAGATCTAGTTCAAAACAAAAAAAGCCAATTTCTATAGCTGCCAGGAAAACACTGTACAAATATACTCCACGAATATTTATTTTTCCATGTGTGACAGTAAAAGTTTATGACAACGTGAGGGAAGGAAGAGCTCCTCTATCACCTACAAGCTGCTCTTTAATGTCACAGCACCCAAACTACACCTGCCCATTCAACATTTCTTTCCATAAATGAAAAATGCTGCTGAACATAAATGGATCGTTTTTTTAGATCATTTTGAATGTAAAACCACAAGCTGACAGAAAAGAAGAAGTCGTAACTGAGCATACAAAGGGTGTCAAGGTCCCAGCATCTGCTGGCCAAGATGATCAGACAAGGAAGAACCTAAAGCCTGGAGGGACCTGGGGCCTGCAAGCAGTGACACAAAGCTCTGTGGAACAAAGTCTGCTTAGCTAAAGCAAGGATTTAAACATTTTGAGGCAGGCAATTCTTGCCAAGCACCATCTGGGAGCGTTCACCATTAGGTTTGCTGATTCAGGGCATCTCCTACAGTCCCGTTATTCCTGTTTAAGGCACCAGCAAAGATACAGTATTACAAGAGAACAGGCTGCCATATTATTGATATTTAAAACAAAGCCAAATTTAATTACTCCTGGAACAGCAGGGGAGACAGAAAAAGCAAGAGCAAAATCAAGCATGACTTTTTGATAGAGGTGATCTTACCTATTCCGTAGGCTTTAGCACAGATCCATTGTAGATTAGCAGCTATTTTTGCTCTGGCTGAATCATAGAGCTCCAAAGGGACAATCTCAACTGCACTATCTGTCAGAGCATCCATTTTTCTTCTGGTACTATCTCCACCCGCACAAACATCAACATCCACCATCTAAAACAAAAACAAAAGGCAGAGACTTTTACACGAGCCGACGATTCCAAAGCCACACAAGAGAGGGGCTGGCCAGGCTGCACACAACAGGCCCGGCATCCTTCGGGATTTCCATCGGGAGGGCTGATGTAGCGATTCCAAACCCACTCGGAAATCAAAAGGCATCGGAGCCCGGGGCGAGCATCCCTTTTTGTCAAGGGCAGGGCCCGGCTGGGCGAGCCCCCGGCCGAGGCGGCGGAGACAGGCGCAGCCCCATCACCTGCGGATGGGATAAAGGAAGGATGGGGCTCTCCCGAACAATGCGGGCAGGTACCGCCGCCCCCTCCCCGCCCGCGGGGCCGCGCCGGGGCAGGGGCAGAGCCAGGGCAGCACCTGCGGCTCCTTCCCCGGCCTCGCCCCCGAGAAGCAGCAGAGGCTCCGCGCCCGCACGCCCATGGCCGGGCCGAGCAGCGCCGGGGGCCGGCGGCGCCCCCTCCCCGCATCCCCGCCCCACTCGGGCGGAGGAGGAGGCGGCGGCGGCA